>APFE031499623.1:79423-127601 GCA_000404065.3 Pinus taeda
AATAACTTTGGATTAATACAATCTTAAATTTGTTATATTATAATATATATTAATATACCACTATATATTTTTACTCTAGATATATATGGGAGGGAAGAACAAAGACATAGAGTGATAGAGGTGGAGAGATAGGGGGAGTGACAAGGGAGAGATGGAGATAAAGTGAAGGAGAGGGGAGAGGAAGAATGAAGAGAGAGAGAGGGAGAGGAGTGAGAGAGGTAGAGAAGGGTAAGAGAGGGAGAGGGAGACACAAAGATGGAGGGAGGAGAGAGAGAAGGAGAGAGGGAGGGAGATTGAGAGGATTGGAGGGCAAAGAGAGAGAGAGAGAGAGGGAGGGATGGGGGGAGAGGACTTGTGAGAGAGGAGGAGAGAGGGAGGGATAAAGATATGGAGTTGGAGGGGGAGAGAGGGAGGGATAAAGAGATGGAGTTGGAGGGGGAGAGAGGGAGGGAAGAAGAAAGACATATACAGTGAGAAGTGGAGAGAGGGAGTGACAAGGGAGAGATTAAGAGAGAGAGTTTATGTTTAGGGGTGATATAAAGAGAAAAAAGAGAGATAGAGAGAAGGGGAGAGAAGGAGAGAGGGAGGGATATAGTAACATAATTGGGGAGGGAGAGAGAGAGAGAGGGGTTGGAGAGAAAGGTAGAGAGAGGAAGAACGAGAGATATTACTTGAGAGAGAGGAGTAGAGTGATGGGGGAAGAGAGAGGGAGGTAGGAGAGAAAGGGGGAGAGAGGAAGCACGAGAGAGCAGGCATGAGAGAGAGAGGAGGAGAGAGGGAGGGATAGGGAGATGGAGTTGGAGGGGGAGAGAGGGAGGGAAGAAGAAATACATAGAGAGTGAGAAGTGGAGAGAGAGAGGGAGTGACAAGGGAGAGATGGAGAGAGAGTGTGTATGTTTGGGGGTGAGATAAAGAGATAAAGAAGGAGAGATGAAGAGAATGGGGGAGAGAAGGGGAGAGGATAGAGGGAAGGATATAGTAATAGAGTTGGAGGGTGTGGAGAGAGAGAAAGCAAGGAAGAGAGAGAGAGAGGATGTGAGAGAGTGGAGAGGGGGACGGAAAGAGAGAGAGGGAGGTTAGACGAAAGAAATAGAGAGAGAGAGGTGGAGATAGAGAGATGGAGTGATATGGAAGATGGAGAGAGAGGGAGAAAGAACAATAGGAGGGAAGAGAGATAGAAGCGGGGAAGAGGGAGAGAAGAGGAATAGAGAGAGAGGGGGAGAGGAGGGATAAATAGATAGGTTGAAGAATGAGAGTGTATGTTTTGGAGGTGACATAGAGAGAAAAAGGGAGATAGAGATATAGATGGAAAGTAAATAGAGGGAAGAAGAGAGAGATGGAGCGAGGGAGGGATGGACAGAGAGATTGATAGATATGGAGTGAGAGAGCGTGTGTGTTTAGGGGGTTGAGATAGAGAGACAAAGAAGGAGAGATGGAGGGAGATATAGATATAGATGGAGGGGGGAGAGAGGGAAGAATATTTGTTGCACTAGATGCATTGGTTTCAGTGTAGATGGTGATTTCTAATCCTATTTGATTGCTTTCGCTAGATGCATTGATTTTAATGTAGATGTTGATTTCTAATGATATTTGATTACTTGCACTATATGCATTGATTTCAATGTAGATGCTTTCTAATCTTATTTGATTGCTTGCACTAAATGCATTGATTTCATTGTAGATGGTGATTTCTAATCCTATTTGATTGCTTGCACTAGATGCATTGATTTCAGTGTAGATGTTGGTTTATAATTCTATTTGCTTACTTGCATTAGATGCATTGATTTGAGTGTTAAAGTGGATTTCTTATTTGAGGTAATTGGATGTATGATGGTACATTAATTTTAAAGTGATTGGGTTAACATTGTGCATTGATTTCAGTGTAAGTACAAAAAAAATTGACAATGTACATTGATTTTTGTGTTATAGTAATTCAACCTATTAATATTGGAGAGAAAGAGAGACAATGTATGATGTTTTTAAATGGTCTACGGTTAACCCGTCCTTTTCATATATGAAAAGATGACAAAAGTAACATGGGTGACAATAAGAATAGTAGCATAAAATAGTTAAGAAAAGTAGAAGAAAATAGTTTGAGATTAATCACAATGAAGACTATTTGTAATTTACTATATTCTTATTATTCACATTTTCTATCATTTAACACTAGTACATTGTCACTTTACATTCAATTTTTTTATTTCATCATAAAAGTTATTAACAATATTTATCATCTTAACACTAAGCAAATTTAAAATTAAAATTACCAAATTAATCTGAAACATATTTAGCATATTTAAAATGATTACGGTAATATTAGATGAATTTGCATATTATTGATAAAATTAATCATATGTTCGTTAGATTTTCTTTGGGCACACTACTGAAACTAGGCTAGATCCATCTTAAATTGGGATCTATCAAGCACCCAGAGGGATTAAATCTCTTGAGGTGCTCAAGTTTTGCACTAAAAAAAGAGGTTTGCACTTGGGAGAGATTTGATCCCTCTTGACCCTTGATAGATCTAGTGTTAAGATGGATCTCTTCTTTGGGCACACTACTGAAACTAGGCTAGATCCATCTTAAATTGGGATCTATCAAGCACCGAGAGGGATTAAATCTCTTGAGGTGCTCAAGTTTTGCACTAAAAAAAGAGGTTTGCACTTGGGAGAGATTTGATCCCTCTTGACCCTTGATAGATCTAGTGTTAAGATGGATCTAAGCTGGTTTTAGTACAATTTGAATTAAATAACTTTAAAGTGGTTAGTTTGGAAAAATCAAATTATTGATTTATTATCCTAGTTTTTAACTTAAAAGAAATGCTAAGTTGTTAATTGATTTCTTATTTGACCAAATTATTGATTTATATTCTTGCTTCTTAATTTAGAAAAATATACCTAGATCCAGAATTAAGATGGATCTAAGCTGGTTTTAGTACAATTTGAATTAAACAACTTTAAAGTAGTTAGTTTGGAAAAATCAAATTATTGATTTATTATCCTAGTTTTTAACTTAAAAAAAATGCTAGGTTGTTAATTAATTTCTTATTTGACCAAATTATTGATTTATTATCTTACTTCTTAATTTCGAAAAAATAGACCAAATTATTAACTCATTATCCTATTTCCTAAATACACTAAATACACTGGTTTATAAGTAATTAATTACTAATAAATAATAATAACAACAACCATGATTACATATAAATGACTTAAATATTAAATGCTTTCTATATAAAATCACTGCTAGATAATAATTTGAATATGAAATATTCTATTCACTTAATTTTGAAAACAAAATATCTTATTCTTTAAAAATTTAAATTTCTAAATAATAAAAAATTTATAATATTTTTTAATAATTAATATTTTTTTTTTAAATAATAAAAAATTATTATATTTTTTAATATTAATAATTATATATAATATATTATATATATATATATATCTATATATATTTTAATTTAAATATAAAATACATTGTAAATATAAATATAGAATTCACATATTTAATCATATTGTTACAATTTTAATTTTATATATATATATATATTTTTATTAAATTAATTAATTAATTTTTATTTTTATTTTTTTATTTTATTAAATTAGTGAGATATTTTTAATAAAATTTATAATTTTAAAACTTAAACCAAATTATTTAAAAAATTGTTTTAACGTTTTTCAGCCCTAATTTATATTTCAAGAGTCATTTAAGATGATAATAACAATATAATTTATCTAATAAATAAACTAACTTAAAATATTTAAAAACATAATTAGCTTTATCATTCAATATATTATAATGAATCTTATAATAAAATAAATTTAAAACATTCACTCACTAAATTTATATAACATTCTCTCTTTTTATATTTAATTTGTTTTGATTGCTTTCTTATCATTTATGGATGGTTTTGATTACAAACTTTAATATCTATGGAATAAGAGCATCAAACCTTTACTTCTCGAAAAATCAATGAAACCCTTGACTACGCAAAGATCAAAAGAGTCAAACCATTAACTATCCCAGTTTCAAGAAGATAAAAAATAAAAACTATTAACCTTTACCTTTACCCTTTACCTCATAAACATTTAAACTAACCCTTAAAACTAAAATGCAGAGAAAATAAAAATCAAGTCATAATTAAGCAACTAACCTGATTAAGGAAATATTTGTGAGATATGTATTATTTTTTTTTAATTACATCGTGAATCGGTAACTGCCAATATTACTTTTACAGTTGGGAGACGGCCTTTAAACTTGACATTGCCCCTGTCACTTATCTTAAGTTGAAACCACGAGGACAACTGACCGAAAGTAAACCTGGGAAAACAGAGAGTTGTCACTGTGAGGTGCCTTATCCGTTTGTACTAATCCATTGCCCACGCAACCTCAGTCGTGTATCGGGGCCCACAGGCGGCGACTGGGTTATTGGCCGCGTCCGATGTGGCAACCATGCTGACTGTGCAAGGCAGTGTAGTTGCGAGTCGGTGCGAAGCGACTTGGCACCGTATCGCCCGCTGAGGCTCAGGTTCGGTAACCGAACTTCCCCGTCCGGTTCGGCAGGGAGTATGAATACCTTTAGCTCTGCCATTCAGCTATTTTGGCTTACGGCTGAACAGAGGAGCAGAAAGAGAGGAGAGCGAGCAACCGACGAGCCTGCACAGGTCGTTCTCTTCACTTTCCGATCATAAGATTACTCTGTGTTCATGTTTGTCATTGTATCCCTTTAAACCCTCGCCTTTCAATTCATGTCATATCAGTTTATTGAGGGTTAAAACTATGACCATTTTGGCTGGCGAGTCCTCGGCCATTCTTTGTAGGAGCATTTCTTGAAATCCCGAGCATTAAAGGCTTGATTATTGAGTCTTCAATTTTTGATCAGCTCTGTTAAAGTAGTTTTAACTGCCTCCTTAAAGTCAAGGCATTTCGAGGAATCTTTCGAATGATCATCGATTTCTTGCCTTCTTTTCGTTTGCAAATGTCGAGATATTTGTTTATGCGACCTAATTACACGAAATTTATGGATATATTTGTGTTTTTCAGGCCGAGAAATGTATATTTCAGGTGTTTGTGTAAACACTGTTAAAGTCTTGCGGTTGTTCTTTGGAATTGGATGGATACTGAGTTATAGCTCATAATATTATGGAGAACGGGTGGAAACAGTCGTTATTAGATGGCAAATGTTAATTAAGGTGTTTTTGTAAATACTGTTGAATTCTTGCAGTTTTTTTTTTTTTGGGTTTCCCTCCTGGAATTGGATTGATGCTAATTTATGGCCTGTAATTTTACGAAAACTGGCGGAAAAAGTCATTCCGTAGACGGACAAATATAAATTAAAGCTTTCTTTCAAGTCGTCATCGAGTTCTTGCGTGTTTAAGCTTTAGAATTGGTTGCATACTTCTTTATACATTGCAGTAACCTGAGAAAGGCGCATAAAATGAACTATAAGTAGTTATCTTTAGATCGATAGATATATAGCGGGAGTGGGCGAAACTATTTTTAATTTCTGCCTTGTTTTATGTTATAAAGGGCCGATTCTTAATAATCTTTTCCGGTCGGAGTAATTTACGGCGTCACGCTCTGCAAATATTCTCTCTTTTAAGGAATCCGTCTTCTTGTTCACGCATACTTTTTGAATCCTCTTGATTCTAACAGCAGCATCAATTTCATGCAATTTCCTTTCAAAGTTGTTGTATGCAACGCAACATTATTTTATATTTTTTGACGCGTGAATGTACATTAGAAGTGGACAAAGCTTAGACTGTTGCTAAATCTTTTGTTGTTTTATGTCACGATTGATTTTAGTTTCGGTTTCGGTTAAGAGGAGAAATTTTTCAGCGCACGCTTGGCAAATTCCTGTGAATTTAGGTGAAATCTGTCTTTTCTCCGTAGGTAGTATGCTTTATCTTTTTTCCTCTAATTTGAAGAAAATTTACGTCATATGTACGCTTGTTAATCGCATAGGTCAGTTCAGTTGACCTCGTAGACGTTTTTATAAAATCTGTCAATCTTTCTCTCTCTAACACACAGACAACATATAAGCATGTTTGCTATGAGTTATTTCCTGTCTGAGGTTAATGATCAGCGTCTTCAATAGGTTTTGTCAATAGAAGAAAGTTTAGGTGATGTGCTTCTTAAATTCTCTAGAACTTAAGTTCTTCAGTTTTCTCTGTAATTTGATTAAATTCTATCATTGTTGCGATATTTATTGGTTGTATATCCTTTTTCCCCAATGCTGAGGTTTTAATGCAACATAGATATTCAGAGTGCTAAATAGATAGCAGAAGCGGGCAAAGATAGGTTTTTGTTTTCGATAATTTATCTGTTTGTTGTTTTAGGTTGTGCTTGGAATTCTTTATCAAGTTTTGTTTGTTAATTCAGTAAAATTGTGATTATATGATTGGGAATATTCTGTAATTTGGATGAAGTTCAGTTTATCTCTTAAGTATTTTTTATCCTTCCTCTTTCTTATTTTTTTAAGTTGCTTTGAGGAGCAAACTCCGAGGAAGAATGGCAATAAGCTTGCTGTTACCCTCAGAATTGAAGGTTTTTGCATTCAAGAACATTGGAGTTAGAATACAAAGTTCAAACGTTGGTGGAAATAAAACCCTACCCAGAGACAATGTTTCAGGTGTGGCTCAAAGGTTTTAAGACAGTTTGCATACTAACAGGAAGCCTTAGAGTTTCACAGGACAATGCTAAGAAAAGTCTTGCACTGAAAGCCAAAAAGCAAGGGTTACATATATTTTATAAGCACATGAACTTCCCTTGGGTGAGGTCTTCCTGGAAAATACCTCCATTGCCAGGTTCCTTGGTATACGTACTTCCATTATTTCCATCAGAATTCTCCTTTAATGCTTTATTGAATGAATGACTCATTCTATCAGAATTCGCCTTTAATGCTTTATTGAACGAATGACTCATTCTATCTCATCTTGCCTACTTACGATAACTTTTTGGTGCTCAAGCTGCCTCCTTATGATGATGTCTTGACTCTTGACTCTTATTGTGCATCCTGCCTCCTTCTGATGATGTCTTGACTCTTATTGCACATCCTGCCTCTTGAAAATAGTCTCCAGAAGGACGTTTATTCCTCCAGCGGCTCCAATTTAATGACAAGAATGTCTTTGGGTTGGGGACTTCTCATCCTCAAACTTCAATAGCTCCGGCACACCTGAGCTGCAGCCTGCATATTTCTGTGCAAATTCTGTACCCACGAGTTAAACTTTAATGAATTGGGCTTGTAGGATTTCAACAGGGTTCATAAAGGATTTATAGCTACATTTATTTGGAAGAATTGATGTAATCTTCAGATTCCAGAATACCTTTTAATTCTAACACAGTCACGCTGGGCCATTTTTTATGTCTCTGTTCATTTGGGCAGAATGCTTCACTTTTTAGAGGTTCCATGAGTTCATGTAGGCATACATGTACATCTTGGATAATTGAAATCTTAAAATATGAGCTATTGATACCTATTACACAGTATCTAGTTGTACCAGATCAGCCTAATTTGCTATGGTACAACTTGAACTACAGGGACCCTAATGCCAATCACCAATTCTTTCACGAGCTGGTGTAAGTGTAACAATAACATCACAGATAAATGGCAACATAATTTGCTGTTTTTTTACATACATGATTCAGTGTGACAAGAGGTGCTCTACAACTCAGTATGGGGAGATGTTGTAGTGTCCGTAAATGAGTGTAAACATTTAAATGTCAGCCATCCCAGCATGGGGGGGAGATGTTGTAGTGTCCGTAAATGAGTGAAAACATTTAAATGCTGGCCTTCACAGTATGGAAGAAATGTTTTAGTGTCTGTAAATGAGTGTAAACATTAAATGTTGGCTCAACATGGGAGAGATGTTGTAGTGTCAGTAAAATGAAGCATTAGATAAAAAATAACATTAATAAAACATAATGTCAGCTAAATTAAAAAAAATAATAATAAAAAGTAAAAAGTGATAAAAAATAATAAATGGGTTCAATTCAATTTGTTATATTGCAATTTTCAAATTTTGTTTCTATGAAGAAATTACAAACAATCTTTTCAAGGAACAAATCATAATATAAATATCACATTAAAATAAATTTATAATGATTCATATTCAATAGCCCTTATATTTCATAATATATAATTAATAAACATATGAAAATTTAATAATTTTAATTAATAAACACATTTAAAAATATATATTTCAAATATGCAATATATCTAATAAATAGTAGATATAATTATTGACCCGTATAAATTAAAATAATGATTCATATTCGGTGACGTATATTTCAGAACTTTATATTTAAATTTTAAATTTAATAAACATATCAAAAAATTCAATTATTTACGGTTAACTTTTTTTCTAAGTTATATATCTATCTTTCAATATATAATATATATCATCAATGGCATATCACATTACCAAATTAAATTAAAAATACTATAACATTCAAAGAAAAACACAACATATATATGTAACTATATGTATTATCAAGGTTTTAATAAAATTAAACCTAAGAATATTTCTATATATAGAGATGTGAAATTTATATAAATATAAATAATATTATTGAAAACCAAGATAGGGATCTACCAAGTGTAAAGACAAATCAAACCTTTCGAAGTGCAAACCTTTCCTCAAGTTTTGCACTCAAATGGTTTGCATCTTGAGAGAATAGATCCCTCACAACGCTTGGTAGATCCGGAGTTAAGATAGATCTATCCTGGTATAAATTACAAGGAAGCTCAAGTTCCATGGCCATGTAAATGATGATTCATTTTGTACATGATGATAGATAGAGTTTTGACTATTGTCCACTTAGTGATACCAAAATATGGATAGTATAACCCAAGTAGATCTATCGACACTGTGAATTGGAGACTTAAGAAAAGAAAAGTCTGAGTTCAATTACTTCAGTAGACTTCAAGTAGACATTACAATTAATATTAACCAAAGTCTGTTCAAACAAAATCTGTCTAGAGAATCATGCATTGTAACCAAACAGTACCAGTTCATTGGGGTTAAATGCTGTTCCATCAACGAGGCAACTGCTACACAACTTGGGCAAATTTCATGTGGCTTTTGGTTGATGGCATCATTGTCATTTTGTGTTTTACGATGCATACTAAATTCGTAGGGCCAATTAAATATTTTCTGAATATTTATAGCATTAAATGAATGAAAATAATATTGTGGTTTAAAGTTTGGCTCAGGTATGTGAGCAGCAATGTTACATCTTGGTGGACAATGGCTGCAGCCAACCTAAAATACCAATGTTATTGCAAGGTTAGCTTGATAACACACCCTTGCATGAAAGGCCGAGACTTGGATATTTGGTAGCATTTCTAGGGGGTCTATAAAAGGAAAAGAACACTTTCGAGAGAATATTCACTTAGAAGTTAGACTTCATGGGTGGAGCTTGTTCAAGAAAAAGAGATCAACAAGACAGTGCAGAAGACCTCCAGCGAGGTGGTTCAGGGAGGTCTAGTAGAAGTATCAGCCTTAGATGGCCAATAAGCCCGCGTATAGCAGTGGACATTGGCAAAGGAGATGGGAAAGCTCCTTCTCTTCTAGAGCTGTCCATTCGAAAAATCTGTGAGGTACTATTCTTCCCTACTAACATGGTCAATTTGATTTATTGAAAGGAGACTTGCTAAGCTCTAAGTTAAGATTTGTGCGTAAGATGATGGTTTGGAGTCTTTGACTAGTGTATTGTATGTCAATGCAGAGTATTGGCAGATATGACTCTCTTAATATGCTCCCTAGAGATCTGAGTCAACAGATTTTTAATGAGTTGGTTCGTACTCAAGTTCTCACGAGAACTTCGCTCCATGCATTTCAAGACTGTAATCTTCAGGTAATCCCTTGATTTAAGAGTTACGTAACTGAGAATGACTACACTGTGAAAGAAAATAAACATTTGTTTTTGTTCTGATTTTTGGGTAGGATGTTTTTCTGGGAGAATACCCTGGCGTGGAAGATAGTTGGCTTGAAATTCTAGCAACGCAGGGACCGTCCCTTCTGGCAGTTGATATTTCTAGTTCAGACGTGACAGATTCAGGGCTTTCACTATTGCAAAATTGTCTAAGTTTGCAGCATCTGAATTTTAACTATTGTCAACGTATTTCTGATGCTGGACTAGGATATCTCAAAGGTAATTCTCACATTTTTCATTTCTTTTTGACATGAATCTATGATCCAAAGTAGCTCTGTCTGTAAGCTCAATATCTTGAAAATTTTATATTTTGTCAGAGCAAACAGTATCTACATGATTTTAATATTCATGATAGACCTTGTTATTAAAACTTTATTGATTATAGTTCCATGGTTTCATGTTGCATGTTTACTCCATTTTATTTTGATTTTCCAACTTCTTTAATGATTGTACTGGTGATGTTGGGTTATTAACAGCTGTGGTATATTTGGTGGTTTCCTTTTGTTTCATTTTTAAATAAAATTTAACAGTTAACTGGTGTCTTGTAAATTTGAATGTTTCTGCTTATGGTAGACAGGGGTATTTAACTTGCAGTGGCCAAATTGAAAAGCATTTTCTGAAGCACCTATATTGTAATGGTGAATTTGCATTGCCCTCTAAACTGATCCTCTATTTAGCATATTTGACTGGTTGACTCAATTGTATTAGAGACAATATGAAAAGATTGTCCATATGTGTTGCTGGAACATCTTTTACTCTGATTATTCAGAGTACAAGCTCATTGTTTATTAACATCACTGCTATGTTTTGATGGTTCTCTATTGCTTAAAAAATTAATTTAATGCATGCCTTTTAGAACCTAGATTCCAATCTTGCCAAGGTTTCCTTTGGAGTTAAGGTCTCTAGAACATATGCTTTTTGATGTTTCATGTCATCTTTAAGGCCACCCAGTCAGAGCCTCATTTTCAGGACATCAATCGTTAATTATTGAGCCTAAGTCTTCCTTTGTACCATTGTATTGACGTGATGTAAACATTCTGTAACTGTAAACCTTTTCCTTTGTAATATGTTAATATTCATTATGATTTCATATGACTCCCAGACAAAGGTTCATGCCTCCCTAACCAAGAATCCTGTAGGCCTCATTATTTGAGTTCTAGAGCAGGCAATATCAGGGAGCACATTTTTCATCTTTACACGAGGAAGATTGCAATCACTGGCAACATTTGCCCCTGTATTTAACTTGCAGTGGCCAAATTGGAAAGCATTTTCTGAAGCACCTATATTGTAATGGTGAATTTGCATTGCCCTCTAAACCGACTCTCTATTTAGCATATTTGACTGGTTGACTCAATTGTATTAGAGACAATATTAAAAGATTGTCCATATGTGTTGCTGGAACATCTTTTACTATGATTATTCAGAGTACAAGCTCATTGTTTATTAACATCACTGCTATGTTTTGATGGTTCTCTATTGTTTAAAAAATTAATTTAATGCATGCCTTTTAGAACCTAAATTCCAATCTTGCCAAGGTTTCCTTTGGAGTTAAGGTCTCTAGAACGTATGCTTTTTGATGTTTCATGTCATCTTTAAGGCCACCCAGTCAGAGCCTCATTTTCAGGACATCAATCGTTAATTATTGAGCCTAAGTCTTCCTTTGTACCATTATATTGACGTGATGTAAACATTCTTTAACTGTAAACCTTTTCCTTTGTCATATGTTAATATTCATTATGATTTCATATGACTCCCAGACAAAGGTTCATGCCTCCCTAACTAAGAATCCTGTAGGCCTCATTATTTGAATTCTAGAGCAGGCAATATCAGGGAGCACATTTTTCATCTTTACACAAGGAAGATTGCAATCACTGGCAACATTTGGTAGTTTCATTTTAAAACTTCTTTCGTTTGAGTAGGCTGTTTCGTTACTTGTTAAGTGCCAATATATATATATATATCTTTTTTTCTCTAATATATTATCTTCTGTTTCTCAGGACTTACAAACTTGACTTCACTTAGTTTTAAAAAGAGCAATGCAATAACTGCATCAGGCTTGTCTGCCTTAGCTGGTCTTGTGAACTTGACAAGTCTGGATCTGGAGATGTGTTCAGGGATTCATGGTGGATTGGTGCATCTAAAAGGTGAGTTGAATTGTGGGAAATAGGTGGCCTTGTGGATAGGGTTTTACAGTGATAAGGTTGGATTTGGTGGTTTAAATTCATTTATCTGATCCTGTCTTGCTTGTACATTTGTGTTGTTAATTTCCAACTTTTCTGAACTGGTTGGGCTATTGATTCAAAAGACTTGAGAATCTCTGAACCTTAAAGTCACTTTCCTGTTTCCTGACAATATCATCTAACTTGTTATCGATTTCTGCCTCTTTGCCTGACACCTCAATAATCTAGAGCCTTGCTGTTAAGGTCTTCAAATTGTTTATTATGTTGCTATATGTAAATGCAAGTCAATTGACTCTGTTTTATGGTAATCTATTACTTTCAGTGAATGGATCCCTTTGTTTCACAAATAGATGCCTGCAAAGGGTGACATAAGAATTAAATGGTTCATAAGTGTTTTATCAACATTTCTGTTACATTGTCAGATTGATTGTCTTCTATCTTTTGTAAGCTACACATAAATGCTGCAGAGCTAAGTCACATGACACAGGGAAACATGGGTATGGACCGACATGGGACACATAGAACACTACGAAAATTTTAAATATGTCTGCATTATTCACACATTAGGATGCATTTGACATATTGGGACTCATCTGCACACAGTTTTTGATATTTTTTGGAACTTGTAGAACATTTTTTGGTGACCCACATATCAGTCATGCCAGGACACATGTTTTTTGTTTGTTGATGTGACACATGCCCCATTAGTGTCTGACATGTGAACAACAATTTTCAAAGTGTCAGACATGCAGGGCTGGGAGGGTGTGTCCTGTTTCATGGCTTCTGAGGATTCTATCAAATGTCTCCATGGTATTGCATTCAATGCATGGTAAAGTTCAGGCATATGTCTAGTTGCTAACACAAACATTGTGAGTTTTGAACAGTTAGTCCAAAGGCATCAATCATAGACATCAGGGAAGAGGGATTTAAGCTACATAAACAAAACAATCATTCTGTTATCTTATAAATTTTAAGGAGCTTGGCCATCTAAAAAGGCTTTAAGAATTTGGATTACCTGGAACTGGGATGCTATGGGAGATTATCTAAATTTCTATGTGTGTGGTTATTTCGTTGCACTTTTCTCAACACAGCAGACAGTCAAAATCTTCCTGAGGAGGCCCCTAGTTCTTTGATAGGTCCATCCTGTGTATTATTTAACAGAAAAATGTATTCAATCCAGCAGAGGAATCCCCTTAAAATGCCATATTTGCCATAGATATAGATACCTAATGAGTTCCCAAAAGTAAAATGCTTGTGGCAGAGAATGCAATCCATGACCCTTCCTCCATATCCTCAATGAGGAAAGAGCACAAAAGTTGCCCTCATCGTAAGAAACATAGTTTTTGGACCATGAGGAGATGTAGGCTATTTTGATCCTCAGTGATTCCCCTAAAGTGTTTTGGCACACTCTTCATTCCAAGAAACCCAATCCTCTCTCTGATATTGATCTATAAGCAGTTTTCATAATATCGCTTCATGTTACGATCTAAGTTGCACGATACGGGGAAATGTGATATATATATAATATGTGCAATCATAAAATGTACATGATATATTATTACATTATGATTAAATTGTTTTGTTTCAGCCGTGTTTGGATCCAAGTCATTGACGGGGGGGTGTGGGGAGGCTTGCCCCCCCCTACCTAGTGCCACCGGGGCGGGGGGGTGGGGGTCAAGGGGCAGCGCCCCTGAACGCGAAAATTAGATGAAAAATTGCCTTGTAAAATATTGTAATTTCATAGTCAATCTAGGTCGTTCATTACCCCAGGAGCCCAAAATGAGGCGAGAGTATTTTTATAATTTGTGAGAGACATCTAGAAACATCCACACAATATTTTAATCGCCTAAAAAAATATTAAAAACGAAAAAAGAAAAAACACAGAAAAATGCTTCTTTTGGCGGAAACGCGGCCATATGACCTTGATCGCTTTTCAGGTCGTACTGGGCCACGTTTCAGCCTCAAGAAACGTGCCAGTACAGCCTCAAACACGTTTCAAGGCCGTACCACACATGTTTCAGCGTTTCCGTATCATTTCTTTGAGGAAACGACCCCTGCCCAGCGTTTCCTGCTACATAGGTTATGATGCTCTGGGCTAACCTTCCACTTACATCCGCTCTCTCCCACCGTCTTTTCTTGTGTACTGATGTCAATAGAGTGGTCAGGACCCTCAGCTCCAGCAAAGCAAGTGACGAGGAAGGTTTCCAAGATGAATTGTGGAAACATGATATTCATTCCTGTTTTTATATATTACTGATATTTTTAACCATGTTGTTTACTACTCGGGTTTTCCTTTTTTGTGTTATCAAAGTATTATCCACCCTATTCTGAAGTTAATGGGATCATGATAAGAAACATGACACCTTTGAATAGTGCGAAAGAAGGAAATTAGTTGTTATAGATGTGGTAAGAATTGGATTCAAGGTCATAGGATGTAGATTCAATGACTTGTATCATTGCAAAATTATAGATAGGAGTAGTTAGAGGTTTCCATTGAAAAAGACAAATTAGAATTTGACAAGAATGAAAACTGACCAAAGATTTCACCAACAACAATCATCTGCACTAGGGAGACTTGTAAGGAAGAAGAGTCAGGGGTCTATAATGAATTTTATGTCATAAAGAAGTGCAACCATCTATAGTAAGATATATTCCATCTGATCTAAGGAACAAAGGTAATAACTTGAACATCAGGGACCAAAAACCTACAATATCGCTTGTAGCAATTATGGGATGAATGAACCAAGGACCCTAAAATTCAAGGGAAGCATAAAGAATAAGAATATCACGCATAAGGAACAAGAATATCACAATCTTAGCAGATGTTGGGAGTACACAAAAGTTCATGGCTATCAATCTTGCAAAAAACTAAACCTTTTCATATGCCTTGTAGGATTTCATTATTACAGTTGCTGATGGTCAAAATGTCAAGGTATTAGGAAGGTGCCATAAAGTTTTAACTTTTTGTATATATACAAAATTTGGAACTATAATCTACAGGTTGGATGTGGTATTAGTAAATGGTCGCTGCAAGTGGGCATGTATGCCCCAAATGTCCAGGAACAATTTATAGAATTCCTGGCAAGAGTAGAGCTACAAGTTATATGGGTCACAAAGCCTACAGCTTAAGGTATGGGCAATACAGTCAATGGAAAGGGAAGGATCAAAGAAAACCCACCTTTGAATCAAGGTAATTGGAGCTGATGTTGTAATTATAAACATGACTCATGAGGACTTAGTGTTAAGAGATGAGTTAAAAAAATCCAAAAATTTCCCACTTCCACCATAGACAACTCTCACAAATATTCAAATCAAATCCACAAGGGAAACATAGAATCCTCCGAGATTGCTTTTAGGACAAAGCTCATGGCTATCAATCTTGCAAACAACTAAACCTTTTCATATGCCTTGTAGGATTTCATTATTACAGTTGCTGATGGTCAAAATGTCAAGGTATTAGGAAGGTGCCATAAAGTTTTAACTTTTTGTATATATACAAAATTTGGAACTATAATCTACAGGTTGGATGTGGTATTAGTAAATGGTCGCTGCAAGTGGGCACGTATGCCCCAAATGTCCAGGAACAATTTATAGAATTCCTGGCAAGAGTAGAGCTACAAGTTATATGGGTCACAAAGCCTACATCTTAAGGTATGGGCAATACAGTCAATGGAAAGGGAAGGATCAAAGAAAACCTACCTTTGAATCAAGGTAATTGGTGCTGATGTTGTAATTATAATCATGACTCATGAGGACTTAGTGTTAAGAGATGAGTTAAAAAAATCCAAAAATTTCCCACTTCCACAATAGACAACTCTCACAAATATTCAAATCAAATCCACAAGGGAAACATAGAATCCTCCGAGATTGCTTTTAGGACAAAGCACTTCTAAAGGGGAAGGCTTGTTATAAACATAAATAAACATAAAGGAATAGATAATATTATATATAATACAAATAATGTGAAAATAAAAATAAATAAAAGATAAGAAATAATATAATAAATAAATACTAAAAGGCACACCTTTTCATTTAAAAGGCACAAAAGTCCCTTCTAGTTGTATTTATTCGTGAGCTACACAGATGTAAAAGTCATTATTCATTATTTATATTTCTTGGTGTATCCAAGTGAAAACTTAAAGTCAAATTGAGTTTCCGCTACATGGTTACATCCATTACCACACCCACTAGGCAAAGTTTGCTAGAGAAGGTCATCTCCTCTCAAGGTCCACGGAATTTGTCAAGATGAGCTTGAACTCTATTCTGTCCCTGCTTGTATAGGTTAAGATGAACCAACCTCAATAGTCGAGACTTCTCTATCTCCAATTAGAATAAAAGTTCTGTAAAACTGCCTTGCACTGGCACTAGGCCTATTTCACTGACCACTGATACCAAGTATATTTCTCCAAACTATTGATCACTGATCCTCAAACACAATTCCGATCCTTGTTCCACTCCAGCATATCAATTTCCTTGCCGATAATCCAATTTGTAGCCTGAAGAGAGGAGGCCATACAATCCCAGAAACAATCCCTTTTAACATTGAGATTGGGGGCATAAATTGCACAAAAACCGAGGATCTCATCTTGGATTATCAGTGACCAATGCACATCTATTCTCAACTTTCAAGATCTGACCCAGAAGCAATCACAGAACTCTGCAAGGAAGAAGAAAGGGTGATTACTAATCCTTGATTCCCTTAACAATGATTGAAGCCTGAAAGGACCATTCCAATAGTAGTTCATCTGATTCCATAGTTCAAATCTAGTTGACTTCGCCTCTTGTAGGAAAGACCACATATGACTGGAACTGTTGCAACAGATTCTTGAAAAATTGTTTGTGACTGGGAATCGTCATCCCTTGTACATTCCAAGATAGTAGGGAGAGCTTCATTCCAAAAGAAGATGAATTCCTAAATTACTATAGCAGCTGACCATCTCAAAACCTTTAGGCATCTGACTATCTGTTGACTGAATCATCACATCCTTCTAGGATTTCATTTGGTGCCATGGACTCAAAGCACTAGCTGGTTTGTTCATATGAGCTGGAGAGGGAAATCTCTTATGCTTGTGAATTAACTTGCTAACATTGTTCAATCTCCATACTACTGGGCCCTTGATGTACAACAATACCCAAACCGTTAGGACCACAACCTCGAGGCATACCCTTGCATTGTCACCAAGGAACTACTAGGAACCAATGGGTGAACCACCTGACCAAAAAGGTTGGGAAACAATAACAATAGCAAAGGATGAAGTCTGAACCACCTACACCTGCACTTGACCCACCATGGCCTCCACTTGGGCCACATAGTCATGGTGGATCAAATATTAATAAGTCCCGATATTTATTACCTTTCGCTATCAGACCATAATAGAATAAACTATAAATATGTATATATACTGGCATTTTGATTTCCAACCACCATGCCACCCACCCATGAACTTGTGCCACCATCCAAGGAATCGTGTCCTCAAGTGCCCAATGTTATGAGAACTGGACCAGTTTTGGGAACTGGAAAACCACAGATTTGTTCTAGGGCTGAAACTTTCTGGTTGAAGGATTCAAATTTGAAATGGCCAGTTTTGTATTGAATTGGCCGTAAATGCCAAATCAATTGTTTTTGTATAGAACTGTACACAGCTGGCGGTGGGAGATCACTTAAAACTCAGTAAAAAAATAATAAAAATAAAAAGACGAAACACACGATCTAACCCTAGGCACCCCCTAATGTTATTTAAAGAGGTTCCCACTCTCCATTTCACTCACACATTTTAGTTTAGTACAACCTTAGATTGAGGTGCAACCAATTGTTGGACGAGACCTTGAATGATGCAGCATAATTTTGGATGATATTGATCCCTCATCATTGTGGGTTGTGAAGACTCAACCAGCAGCATTGACAATAAAGATCTATCTTTGATGGACTTGGACCCACTTCCATAGCCAGAGGATCTAGAAATTGTTGTTAAATGTTAAGCAATGCATTTTGATGTTGTTATACCATTCGTTTGATGCTACAGATTTGTTTGATATAAATCAATTGTTCCCTTAATGTTTGATATCAATTCTAGTTCTATTATTGTCACAAGTGCCTTAAGGTTAAAAAAACTTCTATGATACCATTTGATATTACATGCTTTGATTGTTTTAACTATTACTGTATTTTTATGTATTATTCCATTCAAACTTTTGATAAGTTGGCATGTGTGTCCAGTTGCCCTCAAAGATCTAATATTATTTAAAGAGGTTGGCATGTTATTTAAAGAGGTTCCCACTCTCCATTTCACTCACACATTTTAGTTTAGTACAACCTTAGATTGAGGTGCAACCAATTATTGGACAAGACCTTGAATGATGCAGCATAGTTTTGGATGATATTGATCCCTCGTCAGAGTGGGTTGTGAAGACTCAACCAGCAGCATTTGACAATAAAGATCTATCTTTGATGGACTTGGACCCACTTCCATAGCCAGAGGATCTAAAAATTGTTGTTGAATGTTAAACAATGCATTTTGATGTTGTTATACCATTCATTTGATGCTACAGATTTGTTTGATATAAATCAATTGTTCCCATCCTTAATATTTGATATCAATTCTAGTTCTATTATTGTCACAAGTGCCTTAAGGTTAAAAAAACTGATACCATTTGATATTACATGCTTTGATTGTTTTAACTATTACTGTATTTTTATGTATTATTCCATTCAAACTTTTGATAGGTTGGCATGTGTGTCCAGTTGCCTTCAAAGATCTAATATTGCTTATTATGTCTTTCACAGGGCTTAAAAAATTAGAAGCATTGAACATTGGATGGTGCAATTGTATAAAGAACTCAGATATCAAATGTCTTTCTGGTATGTTTGAATACCATGTTGGGGAAGTATTATGTTAAACTAGAATCTATTTGCCTGCAATTTGATTGTATGGTACTTGCTTATACATAGTGTAATATTATAAGTTGACACTTGCATTAATGAATAAACAAGATACATTTTATAGAAGTTAAATAAGTTGTTGCAGCAAAGAGATGGAAGGGTTAGTCCCATCCAATTCCACTATGTTTAGAAGTGTATTTATAGGTTGAAGATATTGCTGTTTTCAATTGTTCTTGGACATATGAATTCTAATGCATCGATTGTGGCCTCTAGTTACAATCTAGGCAGGGATTTTTTGCCCCTACCTCTTTGCTTATGATGTTTTGAGAATTCAAAGGCAATTTTTATACTATTATTTCGGTCCTGAACAATGTTAGAAGAGATTAACTAGACTTATAGTTGGGGAGTATTGCAAAATTATCTTGATTGTGTTTTAGAGGGTTACCTACTCGAGTATATTCACCTTAAGACAGTTGCTTCTAAACTAATACCTTTTTGGAACGATTGGTATGTTGGGAGTAATTAGGTACTATAAAACAGTTTGTTCTTTCATAATAATGCTATCATATTTATGTGTGGTTTATCTCAGAAAAATTCACAACTTATGCTATTACAAATCACATGTGCTTTTTGTCTGTTGAATTATTTAAATTTTCATTTGGACTATGAATGGTACTTGCTTATACATAGTGTAATATTATAAGTTGACACTTGCGTTAATGAATAAACAAGATACGTTTTATAGAAGTTAAATAAGTTGTCGCAGCAAGGAGATGGAAGGGTTAGTCCCATCCAATTCCACTATGTTTAGAAGTGTATTTATAGGTTGAAGATATTGCTGTTTTCAACTATTCTTGGACATATGAATTCTAATGCATCGATTGTGGCCTCTAGTTACAATCTAGGCAGGGATTTTTTGCCCCTACCTCTTTGCTTATGATGCTTGAGAATTCAAGGGCAATTTTTATACTATTATTTCGGTCCTGAACAATGTTAGAAGAGATTAACTAGACTTATAGTTGGGGAGTATTGCAAAATTATCTTGATTGTGTTTTAGAGGGTTACCTA
Source organism: Pinus taeda (assembly GCA_000404065.3). Taxonomy (NCBI): domain Eukaryota; kingdom Viridiplantae; phylum Streptophyta; class Pinopsida; order Pinales; family Pinaceae; genus Pinus; species Pinus taeda. Next base: position 99,491 of record APFE031499623.1, read on the forward strand.
CTCGAGTATATTCACCTTAAGACAGTTGCTTCTAAACTAATACCTTTTTGGAACAATTGGTATGTTGGGAGTAATTGGGTACTATAAAACAGTTTGTTCTTTCATAATAATGCTATCATATTATGTGTGGTTTATCTCAGAAAAATTCACAGCTTATGCTATTACAAATCACATGTACTTTTTGTCTGTTGAATTATTTAAATTTTCATTTGGACTATGTTTGGTGTTAAATTTAAGTGGTCCATTATGTAGGCAACTAATGCTCGTATGTGCCAAATAACTTTCCTACAATGGTGCTTCATGCCATCCAATGTGGAAATTGATATACTTGTTCCTAGCTTCATATGTTATTGCTATTCCCTTTGGTTTTTGCAAAATAATATGAGGAAAAGATCCTCCTCTTGTGTATGAACATTTGTTCCTGACATTCTCTTAGGCATGGCAATTCAGAAAAGCATCAACTATGCTTCAGATGACAATCGATAGGGTGCCAATATGGCTGAGCTGTGGATGGCGAAGAATCTGGTTCTGACTGAACAGGTGTACATGTAGTCTTTGACTGAATTGGACTTAGTAGTCAAAGAATCAATAGAAGATGAAGTCTCTGTTGAGAAAAAAGGTACCAAGGAGGTGTTTCCTAGTGCTTTTGTCTTTTGGCCAAGGAAAACATATGAGAACACCTTTTAGTAAGTGACTTTATGAGTTATTAGAGTCATGACTTAAAGTCACTTTATGAGGTACTTTAGTACTATATACTTTATATTATTAAGTCACTTTATGTTTTTATGTTGACTTTATGAGAAAAAGGTACAAGGTACGAAAACAACATTAAAATGACTAGGGAGTTCATTAATGAGGGGGGAGACATAGAAAGGGGGTCAATGGGAGGTTAGATCTCCACCCTTGATCAAGGAGAGCTGAGATTTAAAAATTAATCTCAGTCTTTGATCATAGGGTTAGGGCTTCTCTCAACATAATGAGACTAAAAAGGGAAAATGGCATAGAGAGCTCTCATTCTTTATGAGCATTTGTTGGAGAAGAGAGGAGAAGAGGAGGAGAGTTTGCTGAAAGAAGAGACCATTTTGCAGCAGGAGAAGAGACCCTACAGTAGGCTGTTTTCCTATGCTGGATGTGGCACGCAGATCAAGGAGAGACTGCAATTATCCCAGCTCGAATGTCAAGGTAGTATGGGCTCAATTTTTGAGTGGATCAGCAACACATAAAATCGAGGAGGAGGCTGCATTAATAGTAGGTAAACTGTTTTTCAAGGCTGAGAGGGCTGTCTGACACGTATGAGTTTCTAGCTAAGTTACCAGGTTCAGATTTGGATTTGGATTTGGATACGGATCAAGATCAGCGAGATTTTAAAAAATCCAAGATCCTGATACGACATGGATACGTCAAGTACAAAAAATATAATAATATTTTTAAAATTTAAAAAAACACTTTTAGAGTTCAATAATCAAATCCATTCATAAATCACAACATTTAGAACTGAAACCATTAGATATATTATAAATATGAAGACTGAAACACTAAAATGATGCATCCTCTCTCATACAAAAAGGATAATATCATAAATGATAATAGTAAGAACATGTGCAATAGGTTTAACTACATATCCTCAAATGGATCTACATTCTCTTCTGCATATTTCAACTCTACATCATGAATAGATGATGGGGGACCTGGAATGTAGGAAGTTGCATTAATAGGCTAGACTTGTTGTGGAACAATATCCTCAAGTAGGTTTAGGTGAGTCATGGCATTCAGTGTCAGGGTCAAGCCAGAGATCTCCGGCTGATAGAGGAAGAAGTGTACATAGAACAGCCAAAGGGCTTCGATACTCATGAGAGGTGTACTCGTGTGTAGACCGAAGAAAGCTCTATATGGACTCAAGCAGGCTCCCAAGGCATGGTATGGTAGGATTAACAACTATTTCCAACAGATGGGATTTGTCAAGAGTGACACAAATCTCAACCTTTACTATTTGATCGTAGAGCGTGAACCGGTCATCCCAGTTTTGTATGTGGATGATCTCTTTTTGATAGGATCATCAGGGCTCATAGAAGACTGCAAGAGAAACCTGGCAGCAGAGTTCGACATGAAGGATTTGGTGTTGATGCACTATTTCCTAGGTTTGGAAGTGTGGTAGAAGGATGGGGATATCTTCCTTGAGCAAGGAAGATACGCTACAAATACTCTGAAGAGGTTCAAAATGCAAGATTGCGGACCCATGTCTACGCCAATGATTACCAACTGGAAGAAGATAGATGCATCAGATGACAATGATGTCGACCCAACCTTGTATAGACAACTTATTGGATCTCTCATGTACTAGTCAATACTTGGCCAGATATTTGCTTCGTAGTCAATACCTTTAGTCAGTTCATGGTAGCGCTGAAGAGGGTACATTGGGTAGCAACAATGCACATTCTGAGGTATGTGAGTGGTACAATCGAGTATGGGTTGAGATATACCGGAAGAGATGATGTCAAATTATGTGGATTCACATATGCAGATTGGGCAGGCAGTTTAGTGGACAGGAAAAGTACCTTTGGGTACTGCTTTAGTGTTGGATCAAGGATGGTTTCTTGGTGCAGCAGGAAGCAGAAGTCAGTAGCACTGAGCCTTGCAAAAGTAGAATATATGGTAGCAAGCACAGCTACGTGCGAAACTATATGGCTTCAGACACTGCTAGTGAGCTTGTTCAGGCAGAGGATGGAGGCGACCAGTCTCTACTGCGATAATCAGAGTTCCATAAAAGTCTTTGAGAATCCAGTGTTTCATGACAGGTCGAAACACAGATATTCGATGTGATTTCATTAGGGGTTATGCACAATGTGGAGCAGTCCAGCTACAATATGTTCTCATAGAAGTGCAGGTTGCAGATATACTCACGAAAGCTCTAGGAAGAGCTAAGTTCGTTTATTTCAGAGAACAGATGGGTATGGTGGAGAACCCATTTCAGTAGCAGAGGCAGATTACCTTGGATGATTCTCAGTTGCAGCAACAACAGGTGAGAGGGAGTTGCAGTGCAGATGCAATGTTGGTACCAGTACAATAGGGTCAGCAACAACACAGATGCAGAGTATATCAAAGTTGCGTAGTGGTTGGTGGGCAACAATAGCCAGACATCAACAGAGTGACAGGAGATGATGCAGAGACAGGGTGTTGTGGTAGGATGTGCAACACTAGAACACATTCCTTGCTAAGAGGGAGTGTTAGTTTTTGTAGCATCAGATGTGTTCTAGCCACGAAATTTGGTGGAAAACCCAGGAATCATTTATGGAAATTTCACTTAGAAGTGTTTCAATTATAGATTATTAACTTTTTAAAAATATTTTTTAAGTCTATATTTTAGGGAATATGGTTAATTAATCAATATTAATTGAGATAAGGTGAGAATCATCCAGAAACTGACACAGATCGATCCAGAGATGATCCTAGCCATTGATTAAGTTTTAATTTTGGTCGTTGGTGCTCCAACAGTGGATTATAAGAGGAGATCGATGTGGTGATGGAGAACACATCAATTCAGATACCCAATTGCCTAGGCAGTTCAATTTCTCATTAGCAGACCGTAGTAGCTCAGCAAAGAAGATAGAGCTCGAGGGTGAGTAACAGGTGGAAGAGTGTAACGACCTATCTATAAATATAAAGAATGCAAGAATAATAGCAAGCATACGGTGCATGCATATGATAGCTACATATGCATGTGTCGCATACATCGCTAGTATTATATACTAAATTAACTATAGGTGCTAAATACCATGACATTCTCTTGAATAGAGGTTTCTACTTATCCATCAATTTTTCTTAATGTATGGGTAAATATTTAACAGGGAGACTATAATCATCATATATTCCAGGATATTGATAAAAATTATATTTAATTAATAAATTAATAAAATAAATTTAAAATATATATAAGAAATTAATTAAAAGGGGCACTAAGTATAAAGTTATAATGTTATATTAAAAGAACATTTTAATAAAACATAATATGATTTATTAAAACATAAAACATATACATTCGTGACCTTTAAAAGAGATAAGGGAGGAATATGTAAGGGAGGAGCGTGTCAGCAACAGACTAAGCGGTGGGCTGCAGATGGAAGAGCGGCCACCGCCAAACAACAGGATAAAACCATGGGACAGTGATTTGGGAAGGGGTAAGAAAAATGGAGGGAAGAAAATGGGAAGGAGGAGGAACATCATGTACGAAAATCATCCATAGGAAGAGCTTGAGTTGTTCTGAGGTTCTGGGCACAGGGGAACAGTCGGCTTCTGTTAAGAAGCTTACTGGATTGAGCAGCCAGGTTCTGCTCAGTTTGGCTGGGTGGATTTGGTCTTTTGGTAACTGTAGCAGCGCAATTTGAGGCATCTTCAACCGCAGGGCACAGGTAGGTGCCTCAACAGTTCTGTTACTTGATTTTGTAAGATTTTCAGGAAATTGTTTACAGGTTCATGATATAAATCCCTTTACTGTATTTGCATCTGTTTACGGTCTTTACAAAGAGGAGGGTAGCAACATTCCAGAAGGAAGGTTTCCAGTTACTGTAAGAGGCAAAGGAAGTAAGGCCAAAATTCTCATAGGGTCATTGTAAGCTCTGCACAGAGGGTGGTGACATAGGAGGCTAGGGAGGCAATTTCAGACGCAAAAATTAGCTTGTGGGGTGAGAGAAAATTCTCACAATAATTTTGCCACTATTTTCCTCAGATTAGATTTCCAGTCGGGCACCTGAATTATCGTACTCAAAATTGCTGCTGAAGAATAATAATAAAAACCTCATCTGCTGCACTGGTTTTCCCACATTGGGTTTTTCGGGGACAATTGTCCAAAAATAACTCTGTCGAAATTCTTGTGTGTGCTAGAATTCCTCTGTTTTCAGTATTTTATTTTTCGCAATATTTTTATGGTGAAAATTGCAATTGTGATTTTATTCGTTGTTTGTCATAGCACATAAATTGCATAGTTAAATTTTCAGTTAGAAAAATAATTTCTAGTTGTTCCAATAGATAAAAATTTCACAGGAATGAACATACACAAGATCCCCAGCCTTTGCCGGTCCCAACCTATTTCACTTCACTGAATGGATGAAGCCATATGTATTTAAATTCCTCTCAGCTGATGAGGAACTAGCAACTTGTGATAACAACCTGGTGGCTAGTGTCGAGAGATGAATGCTATCCCCACCATGGAAGCCCCACCAAGTAATAGGATCAAGATTCCTTCGATTATCCATAGCTATTGGATCTGAAAAGCTACTAGTAGATTGTACAAATCCTCCAAATTCTTGACGTACTTCCATTTCAACTCCCACATGTCTATACATTTTCCTCAAAGCTGTCTTGTGTCCTTATTCGAAATCCTTGTTTGGCGCTGTTCTACTAGGTAAGGACAAAATTTTGGAATGATAATATTTTGGGGGCAATGCATATGCCAAAAGGTGTAGTGTGGTCATTTTGTTCCACCTTTCATTAACTATGCCCTTCACTAAATAATAAAATGTTTCAAAAGGGTCATTTTTACTTGCCTTGATAATTTCCCTTATCCTCTCCAGCACACTATCAATGTTTTTATAAAATTCCCCTAAGCAAGGTGTATATGTGTCAAATGTCTTGGTTAAGGTCGGGGTTGGTTCAGTAAACCATAAAGGTGTTGGACCTTGTCCCACCATGCATCATCAAGAATGATGGACTTGGTTTTTTGCCCTCTATCAGAAATAGAAGTCCTCCGTGATTCTCAAAGAGGGTCAATGGCCATTGCTTGTAATGTTTGTCTCACCTCCACAAGCCTCTTTATGACAAGAGTGTGGAAGGAAAAACAGGTTTCAACAACCTACAAGTTTCAAAAAGTCAATGTCAAATGAGAAATCATATATAAATTTGTAATTAAAATTAAGAATTTCCAATACAAATAATATTGATTAAAAAAAGAGTATCTTCAATAGCTCCAATTGAAGAAATTTCAACCCCCACTCCAGTTATCAGTTTTCTTTATCACTCCATGCATTTAGTTTTAAATTCAAACTTGATAAAAATTCTAAAATCTGGAATGGCAATTTTTGTTGTTGTTGTTGTTGTTTATAATTTTTTTGTTGTTGTTTAATTTTTTTATTTTATTTGAAAACACAATTTTAGAGATTTCACAACTGCTGAAATTGCAGAAATAAAACACAGCAAAATTATGATAGCCACACAGAAAATAACACAGTGATTTTTGGTCAATGTGACCCTGGAAAAACCACCTACAACTCTTGGGGAAAACCAGTTTGAGAGCTCTTATTTATTTTTGCAAATGCTTTTACAGAGAAATTGAAATACATAGTAAAAATTCCAGCAACCACGAATTACAACTTATCTCGATTTTCGTGCTTGAACTCCGCCTCGAAAATTGTGCCAATCAGCAAACAACCAAAACAAGAAATTTTGCAGCAATAAAACAACATTAAATGTTGTACGACCAGCCTCGAAAAATGTGCCTAGAACTTGCTGTACGGACTATATGGACAATACAGGTTTTAGCAATACGGTTGCCTCGAAATTCGTGCCCAAATCTGCTTTGAAATTTGTGCCCTTGCTGCTACCCCTCTTCCTTGATTTCTGTGTTGTCCTTCTTCCTCTATATCTATGCCTTTCTCTTACAGTACGATTTTGCCTTGGGATGCGTGCCAATAAATGCTGTTGCCCAGATTTGCTGAAATGTCTTCTCGCTGCTCTCCTTTACTTCCTCACTACTAAGAAATTTTCTCCTTGCTCTCTCTTCTTTTTCTCTCAAATGCTCGTGAAAGAATGAATTGATTTTTTCCTCTTCTGTTCTCCTTTTATTTTCTAAATGACCTTTTGGGTTACCAAATGAATTGATTTTTTCCTCTTCTGTTCTCCTTTTATTCTCTAAATGACCTTTTGGGTAACCCTAAGATCTAATGGTTGAGATTCATTTAGATCTAGGGATGAGAATAAATGTGCATTTAATTCTCACTTTTTAATTTTTAACTCACCCACTTAAATAAAGACCCACTTAGGCTTTTATTTCCATAGTCACTTTTTCACTTTCTAATTCTTCATTGACTTCAACAAAGTCACCTTAAATATAGCTTTACCACTTAGAAAGTCACTTTTAAATTAGAATGTAACTTTACCACTTATAAAGTCATTTTTAAATTAAATTGACTTTACCACTTATAAAGTCGCTTTAGGAAAAAAGTAAACAATAAATTTGGACACTTTTCTCTAGGCCAAAGATCAAAGCCTTAGGAAACCACTTGTCTTTTGGTACCCAAATTTTAACACTCCCTCTTACCGAGGAAAGTGTTCCTCACCACTCTCATCTTGTTTTTGAAGTAGACATGCTTGCCCCGCGGTAATACTTTGGTGAAAATGTCTGCTACCTACTCATTTGTGGAAATGTACTCAAGCTTGACAACTCCCTTTTGGACATAGTCTCTAATGAAGTGATACTTGATCTCAATATGCTTTGACCTGTCATGAAAAACTGGATTCTCCGTGAGTTTTATGCAACTTTGATTATCACAGTAAATTACTGAAGGTCTCAATGCCTGACCAAATATACCAAACAACATATTGCAAAGCCATATGGCCTCACAATTAGCCAAACTAGCAGCCATATACTCTGTCTCAGCTGAGCTTAATGCAACTGACTGTTGTTTCCGGCTGACCCATGACACAACTGTCGAACCCAACCCAAAACAACACTCGAAATCACTCTTCCTATCTGAAGCACAACCTGCCCAATCTGAATCCGTGTACCCTACCAGTCTCACTCCATCACCTTGTCTATAATCCAAACCAAAATCCACAGTCCCTTGCAAGTAACAAAGAATATGTTTTGCAGCAACCCAATGCACTTTCCTTGGCTCACACATGAACTGACTCGTAGTGTTATCTACAAAACATATATCTAGTTGAGTGTTGACCAAATACATCAAACAACCAATCAACTGTCTGTATAGAGTAGGATCCACCAACTCGGAATCAGAAGCGTGAAGCTTCTTCCAGTTAGTGATCATAGGTGTAGACATGGGTTTGCAGTCCTCCATGTGAAATCTGCTAAGAATATCCACAATGTACTTCCCTTGTCCCAGGAAGAAATGCCCCTCCTCCTGCCACACCTCCAATCCCAGAAAATAATGCATTGAGCCGATATCCTTCATCTCAAACTCTGAAGCAAGATCTCTCTTGCAACCCTCAATGAGTCTCTCTGCACCAGTGATGATCAAGTCAGCAACATACAACACCAAAATGAGAGGCTCCTCACCCACCACAATGAAATATAGGTTTGGATCAACCTCACTCTTTGTGAAACCCAACTGCTGCAAGTATGTATCAATCCTAGAGTACCAAGCTCTAGGAGCTTGCTTCAGGCCATTACATGGGACTCCTTCCCATGCACCTCAAAGCCCTGCAGTTGCTCAATATAAACTTCCCCTTAATGAAGCCATTGAGAAATGCGGTCTTCACATCCATATGGTGGATCTTCCAACCCATCTCTGCTGCAATCAATTTAATGGAGCAAATAGATGTATACCGAGCTACGGGAGCGAAGGTCTCCTCATAGTCAACTCCCTCTACTCGTGAGAACCCTCTCGCCACAAATTGAGCCTTGAACTTCTCGATGCTGCCATTTGTAGCATGCTCTATCTTGTAGAGCCATCTGGAAGTAACAACTGATTTACCTTCAGGCCTCGGCACTACCTCCCAAACATCGTTCTTCATAATAGAAGAATACTTCTCCATCATGGCCTCTCTCTAGACCTGCTGGTTGGCTGCCTCCTCATAACTAGAAGGCTCAGAGTCAACAATGCTTGATACCAATGCCATGTAACTACAGAACCACTCAGGTGGTTTACTCTCTCTAACCTATCTCTTTGGCCTTGCAACTGATGTGGCCTTGCGCAAGGTATCTTGAAGCCACTTGGGCTTCTTCTTCCCTGAGCATACTTCTCCCAATGGAGTGAAAGAATCCTCATCATCATCAAAAGCTTGAACTTCTGAAGGCCTGCCAACTGACCTCATGCTTGAATCTGTGCCTGTAGATGCTGAAGTATCGTGCGAACTGCCCATTAGTGGACTACCCTGTGAACTGCGTTGCAGACTGCCCTGAGAACCATTTACCTGACTCTGAGAGCCACTGCTCACTGATGGACCTGACACTATAATCGATGTACCTCCTGATCCCTGATCACTGGATCCTTGTGATTGACTCAGTTGCTCCTGAGGGTCTGGTGACTTTGGATACTCTAACTCCCGTGACCTCCTGAAAGCTATCTCCTCCTCGAACTTCACATCTCCTCCTGAAAGCTCTCTCCTCCTCGAACTTCACATCTCGCCCGACAACCACTTTCCTTTGCGCAGGAATATAAATCCGATAAGCTTTCGAGGTCTCTCGCTATATCCCACAAAGATGCCCTTGTCTGCAGTGGGCTCTAGCTTGGTCCTATTCTCTTTGGGGACATAGGAATATTTAAGGCACCCAAAGATACGAAAGTGCCCAACATCAGGCTTCTTCCCAGAAAAATCCTCCTCGGAGTCACATTCCCCAAGGCACGATGTGGACTCCCGTTTTGCAAGTACACAATAGTGCTGCAGGCCTCTGCCCACAAAAATAAAGGTAACCCCTGATCATGAAGCATGACTTTGTAAGCCCATGCAATGGATATGTTTTTCCTCTTTGCAACCCCATTTTGCTGGGGGTTGTAAGGAACTGTGAACTCCCTTCTAATGCCTTTCTCAACACAAAAATCAACAAAATCATCAAGGGTATACTCCCCTCCATTGTTCGACCTGAGGACCTTGATCTTCCTACCTGTCCGGGTCTCCACAAGAGTTTTGAACTCTTGAAACCGCTTGAAGACCTCACTCTTGGTCTTCAAGAAATAAATCCAGGTCTTCATTTAGTGCTCATCAATGAATAAAACATAGTACTCATAGCCACTCAAGGATATATGAGACATCCGACCGCTCACATCAGTATGAATCAAGTCAAGGATCCCGGTCGCTCTGCTATCACTATTGGGAAAAGGGGATCTAGCAAACTTCCCCATAACACATCCTCTGAATACATCAAGGTGATTAGAACTGAAATTTGGCAGACTAGTGGTGATCTCCTGCAATGTATTCAAGGCCCCATCATACATGTGCCCCATCCCGCGGTGCTAAATCTCACACAACTCTGAACTGCTAGATCTGCTGTTGGTCCTGTCTCAGGTGCTGCGACTCAATGCCATCAGGGTCTGGAATGAGAACTTGTACACCTTGGCATGGCGCACACCAATCACTCTAGTTGAAGAAGCTGGAGTTCCCCTAGGGTATATAAGCACTTACCCTCTGCTGAACAACACATCATACCCTTTGTCCTCAAGTGTTGAGATGGATATCAGGTTCTTCTTCATTCCAGGCACATATAGAACATTTGACACTTTCAAGGGAGGTTTGGGTCCCCTATATAATGTTAATGTCCCCACACCGATTGCTTTAACAATGTTGTGATCAGCAAGTACTACCTCCATATCAATATCACCCTCTGAAAGCTCTGAGAAGTACTCTCTGACTCCTGTCATGTGGCGGGAAGTGCCACAGTCAACATACCACATGCTAGAAGATGCTCTTCTAGTAGGGGGAATGCACACTCCCTCTGAACCTGTATGGCAGGTGATCTTGCACTAATGGCCTCACAAGTTATGAACCCAAACTCTCGATCAAAGTTCTCTATCTCTACAAATGCTGCCATGGGTTTGTCTTTCCCTTTCTTGTTCTTTTTCTCCAGACACACGACAACATAGTGTGCCAACTTTTGACAATTCCAACATTTGACTTTGGAATAGTCCTTCTCCTTGTTTTGCTGCTTGCCTTTACCTTTCCCTTTGCCTCCACTATTGGAGGCTTGCTTCTTTGCTTTGCCCTTCTTGCCTCTTGCTAACAATGCCACATTGTCATCCTCCTCCACCTATTTGGCTGCCCCAAGATGGTTCTTTTTGATCTCATTCTGAATGCAATCATCCCACAACCTCTCCCAATCGGGAAGGTTTTCCCATGCAACAATGTCATCCACAAAATTCTACCAAGTCTTGGGAAGACCATTCAAAGCAATCCTCACCAACTTAGTGGGTGCAATATTCTCATCTACGACTGCCAACTCGTCTCTCACTGAAGTGATTTTTGTGAGGTATGTTGTAGCATTGTCAGTCTTAGCCATTTTAATGGCCTTCAGTGTCTCCTTTAGGACCATTTTCTGTTTTCATTTGAGCTCTTGTAAAGACTGGTCAAGGCTGTCCACATCTCATGTGTATAAGTATTTCCTCTCACATGAAGAATGACGTGGTCTTTGATTCCTTCTAGAATCAATCTTTTTGCCTTAGCATTCTTTTTGTTTAACTTTGCCAACTGTACAGGGTCAGCAGGTACTACTACTGGATTCTGTGTGGTATTTACCTTAATGCCCCAGACTTCTGCTTCCTCAAAGATGCTCTGGATTCTCTCTTCCATGCACTGTAGTTGTTCTGCCCATCCAACCTGTCTTCAGCTCTCAAACCCAAAGACATATTTCACTATCTTATCAAACTGAAATTTTCAAATATGTGGTAAAAGTTTTTGTTTTCTGTGTAAAAATCAGCTTGTTGTAATTTTCACTTTGTTGTCCCAAACTGCACTTTTCAGCCAACCCAGCTCTGATACCATGAAGAAATTTCAATCCCCACTCCGGCTATCAGTTTTCCCTACCACTCCATGCATCTAGTTTTAAATCCAAGCATGATAAAAATTCTAAAATCTGGAAATGACAATATTTTTCTGAAAACACAAATTTAGAGATTTCACAACTGCTGAAATTGCAGAAATAAAACGCAGCAAAATTATGACAGCCACATAGAAAATAACATTGATTTTTGGTCAATGTGACACTGGAAAAACCCCCTACAACTCTTGGGGAAAACCAGTTTGAGTGTTCTTCTTTATTTTTGAAAATTCTTTTACAGAGAAACTGAAATACACAGTAAAAATTCCAGCAACCACAAATTACAACTTATCTCGATTTTCTTGCTTGAACACCTCGAAAATTGTGCCAATTAGCAAACAGCGAAAACAGAAAATTTTCTAGCAATAAAACAACATTAAATGCTATATGAATTGCCTCGAAAAATGTGCCCAGAGCTTGCTGTATGGACTGTACGGATTTCAGTTATAGAGCTTTGCACAGGGTGTTTTCCCTTAGTTAAAGATGCATAGAATTTAATTTTTGTAAGACTCAAACCATGGGCAAGTTTGCCATTTGCATCTTTTGGCCCGGTGTATACTTGCACCCGTGTTAGTTTGTCCAGTGAGTTGGGCCTTCACTTTGGTATATGAACCATTTTTGATATCTTGACATTCATTGCATTTCCATTTATATGAACCACCTTCGGGATTCTTTTCAATAATATCCAATAATAATGGAGATTTTGGGTCTTGTTTTAATGTTTTCCCTTTCACTCCATTGTGATGGTTCCATTTCCATAGTGTGTGACTGCATATATGAGAAAATCCAAAATTCAAACTATTATGAATAGACAAAATTAAAAATTAAAATACATTAAAAATTAAAAATTTAAGTACTAAAAATTAAAAATTAAAAATATTAAGAACATTTAATTAATGAAGTTATTAAAAATTTAAACATATTACAATATAAAATGATTTCTCAGGGGCTTATATTATTATAAGTTATAACTTCTTGTCTTTCTCGGGAGGCTCTAGAGTCTACTTTGAATACATTCAATGCTGAATATTATAATACTGTATTATAAATAATTATAATTTACATTATTCATCATTCTTATTATTTCCAATTACTGAGAAATTAATTTTAAATAACTATATTATTATAATTTAACAGATAATTATAATTTAAGAAAATGTGTAATTTAAAATTAAACTTTTATTATAATTTAAATTTTAAACATATAATATACGAAACAATTATAATATTACATTATATTTTATAATATGCTATGCCCTGTAATTACTTCCTCTTTGCTTTGTTGTTCGACACAACATGTAACACAAAACAATGACACACCGTAAGGGTAGTACATGATACAACAGTGACACACCGTAAGGGTAAGGTAAGGGAGGCAGGACAGAGAGGTAAGGGAGAAGTAAGGCAGGCAGGCAGGTGGGCGGATAAGCAAGGTTTGAGCTCGACATTTTCTTAACACACCCATTCACGGAGCTCTCTACTCTTTCCAATGGATAAAGGCATGACACACAACACAATGACACACTGTAAGCCTTAAGGGTAAGGTATGGTAGGCAGGCAAGACAGGTAAGGTAGGCAAGGGGGATATGTAAGGTAGGCAGACAGGCAAGGTAGGCAGGTAGGCAGGCGGGCGTAGACCTTCATGGGCAACAATGTCGTTCCTATAGACGTTATTTAAAAAAGCCCAGATTTCCTAAAGTGTCGTTCCAGTATACTTATCATGTAAGAATAGCCATCCTGCGTTTACTTATCATTGATCAAGTAAACTTTTCTCTAGGATGCAGGATAAGTTTTTTTTACTTATGATATCTCTTCCTACTGTGTTGTTCCTAAAGCCCATATTTAAAAAAAATTGCTGTAAAAACTGTCGAGGAATTCCAAACGAGAGTAAGGTCGGTCTGTTGTTGTTTGCAATTGAGTAGGTTCGACTGACAAACTCATAGAATAAGACAAACAAGGACCACTTCATTGAATTAACCACCAAAAAACCTAAAACTGAAATCTGCATTGAAATTAAATTGAGATCTGGTGTTTGTCAACACAAGATCCATTTCCTAAATACAGAATCCGTTTCCTCAACATGGGATCTGTTTCCAACAATCACTGATCCGCCACGTTGTTGTTTTAAGGACGAATCAAGGTGGATCCAGATCCAGATTCAGATCGAATTCGTGGATTCTGGACCCCCAGGTGCCGGATTTGGTATTTAGGTTTTCAGGCAAATATCGCTGAAATGGCACGTAATTCAATTAGAATCCTGTCGGACTGATAGCACAAATTTCTAGGCTGTTCCATCATGATTTCATAGGAGGGACAACAACTCGAAATTTAAGGAACAACAACTTGAATTTTCCTCCCTCAAAGTGGGTCTAAAAAATATTTAGGCGATGATGTCTAATTATGAGTAATCATTCACCTAAAAGATTCTTAGACAACACTTTTTACATCTAAAATATTACATAGACATCCCATACAGAAGGGGAAAATTACAATTATAACATGACCTCTAGACTCAACCAAGTTCTGCGACACAAGACAAATGATCTAGTATGATAATATACATATACTGGATAACACTAGGACTCACCCAAGACCTTACCATCGAACCCCACTTGAACTTTGGGGTGTGTGTGGGAGAAAAACTCTGCCAATTATAAGGGTTCAGAAACACTAACAATTGGCAGAGGGTAAAAAACTCCTTAGAGTGAAACTCTTTGCTAATAATCATAGGCTTACTTAGATGTTTTTACATGGCTTCATAGTCATACTAGAACCATTTTTACAATAAAGGCCCACACTTACATAACAATACAAATATAGAGAGATCAAATACATACCTTAGAAAGTTTAGATGAGGAGAGCTAGGATGCCTTTTCTGACTCATATATTACGTGACACATAGTGTAAGGTCCTTGAAGATCCATACTCCTTCCACAAGGATAGGAAAGCCCCAAATCCACATAGTTTCCTAAGTGTAATTTGCCTTAGACTCAATGCGCCTTAGAGAAGTTTGCACAACAAAGTATTGTGCCACATACAAACCCGAACCAATTATTAGAGGACTCGACTTAGGTTCGGATCACAATTGGTATCATATTGATCACAGAGCTTGGATAACAGTCTCAGACTTCAGGCAAGGGATGGACCTGAGGTGACCTCGGTACTTGGCCTAATCACATATCTGAAATAGCTTAAGTCGGACCAATATATATATCTCGGGTGGAAGGCTCAAACTTCCTCTAGGATTCGGCCTAGATCAATGGTTCTTGGACCTTGTACAGTTACCCAAGAGACTCAACAAAGGGGTGGACTTCTCAGAACTTCTGACTTCGGATATACTAAAGAAGCAAAAAACTTTCACTACGAAGATCTCTTCACTTGATTAGACTTTGACTTCTTTATACACCTTCGCATGAGGGGAGCCACAAATCTTGCAAAAAATGCTACGGATCTTGGCTAATACAATTTGGATGCCATAAAAACTTGCTCTGACCTCTATCCCAGACATGATTATAAGCTCACCTTGCTTTCATAGTGGATTGTGAGCCAACGAATGCATCAACCTTGGAGATAGTGTGAATCGCAGAGATGAATAGATAGAGACTTGGTCCACAAAATTTAGCCCAGAGACATTCGGCCTTCCTAAGAAATGGATTTCAACTGCTCTTTGATCATCCTGTGCTCTGATTCCATATTGATTTTTCTAGGGCACAAGTTAGAGTATATTTTCATCATCATGATAACTACTTCCAATGATCAGTTAGCATTATTTCCACAATAGCATTCATTCAATATCATTAAGCACTTATATAGAAGAAAATATCAACCATTAAACATGAAAAAGTAGTTGAAAACAATGTTAAAACCACCATGAGACCAGAGACAGAAATTAGGCTTGATGCCAGCGCAAAACCCACAAGGGGAAAACCTTGAAATTTTCCTTATGAGCAAGAGAGAATTCAATTCATCAATACATGCAGAAATAGCATCAAGATAATAGCCAAACCAATATCCAAGAACAAGATGAAATCCTAGACCACCCTCCTGAAATTTGGCCCTCCTTTTCTCCTGTAATTTGCTGGATCAGAGATAGACAAGACAAATTCGATATACCAAATGGAGGAAAGCTCTCCTTTATATATACTTTGAGGGGGGTCAAATGGGTGCCTCTTAGGTGCCCAGCTGACCTTAACAAATAGGGAGGCTGACTTGAATATTTAGGAGGCAAAAATTTAATTTTGAATTTTTCTTTTTCATTCACCTGAAAATACTGACCATGGCTACTATATTTCCAACATTCCTGACAGACAAAATGTGAGGTGGATGGGTATATCAAGATGCAATTTGTCATTTCATATCTCCCCCTCCTATATATCCTAGGCAATCAAGTTCCCTTGTCTTTTTATATACATCATATTACAACCTTGGTTTTATGCTGTTTATTTTAGGAAAGCGAAAAATAAAGGTATACATACTTTTGCATTTCGAATCAGTATTTGAGATATGGACACTGTTCTTTCTGGAATCTGATACCTCTTCTTGTGAGCTTCTGTGCAACTACACAAACTAGTGTTAGTTATGCTCTTGAGACTGTTATCTTTGGCTCTGAACTAATCGCACTCCTAGAATTGTCGATATTGGCTCTGAATCACCAGTTACGCTCTCAATATTGTTACAATAGGCTCTTCAATCTGCCAGAGCGATAACTGTAGGTTCTGAATGCTAATTATGCTGATATGCTCCCAAGATTGTTATAAAGGGCTCTAAATTTTAACTTTGCAAAATTATTACTATTGGACTTTAAATTTTAACTTCCCAGAATGATTACTATGCAATACGAGCTTCAACTTACCAAAAGCACTACCGTCTGCTGTAATTCATGTTGAAAATCTAAGTAGCAGAATTTCATGACCTCTGGGCATTCATGTTTCTGTATACTCAGGAGAGGTAGTTTGAACTTTGCATGGTGTATTTAAAAAAAACATATATGAAGCTTTTATTTATCAAGAAAAGGAATCTTGGAAGTGAGATGCTAGCATGTGTTGTCGCAATAACAGTATCTGTGGGATGATTAGTGGGCCAAAGCTTAGTGGTGGAATGAGTTTACAGTTCCATTTCTTGATCTGTTATTCATTTGTAGAAGAACAATAACAATATCAATGGGATGATCGCTGGGAAAAGCAAAGTTGTGGAATAAGTTTAAAGTTCCATTGCTGATCTGTTGAAAAAGAGTTTCTTATGATCTGTTTAAATGATTTTGTGCAAATGATTGACATGTATTGGAAGTTTTGTAAGGAGTTAGTACAATACCATCAAATTTGTAGTTGTCTTTTGGATCGAGTCTTGTTTGTTCACTTTTGTGCTTCATACATATTTGCTGTATGTGATTCTTTGTTTATCTTGTGGTCCAGAGCTTACAAACTTGAAGGAGCTGCAAATTTCTCGAAGTAAAGTCACTGATTCAGGCATTGCTTTTTTGAAAGGTGAGGTCACACGTATGTTGACTTTTTGACCCTTTTTAAATTCCATTTGAGCAGGGTATCAGTTTTAGTCTAACTTTCCTAAATGAAATGGTTTAAAATTTGTGTGCTCTTTCATTCTTATATTCGTGGATATGGTTTGAATATTCTATTAGATGATTTCTGTTCATTTCTTATATTTGCATGAGTTTTTTTAAATGAGATGATTGAATTTGTAAATGTTAAATTTTGAATGACTTATTTTTTTGGAGAAATAAGATCCCCGATTCTCCCTTACTTGAGTGAAGGATGAGGATGCACATTTCGCAGATTTCCCTCCTTTTTGCTGGGGTTTAGAATGGAGGGCAGTATTCACCACCATCTGCAATAGCTTGCTAGTAACCCTGCAAGGCTTGGTGGGAATGGATCTTGTGACGTCCCTAGGCATTATACCTTAGTGGAAGTGGTTGGACCTGATGTTTTAAAAATGGACCGAATTGGAACCAGAACAGGCTTGGTTGACTCTAATTTCAGACAAACTGGCCCTTGAACCAGTTTGGTAATTGAACCTGTCGGTTTGTTATGGAACCAGTCAAATCGGGCAGTTCAGCTGGTTACAATCTGGAATTTGAAACAACTGTCCAGTTCAGTATGGAATCAGTTAGATCAGCCAGTTCAACGGGTTCCATTCTAAACCAAATTGGGTCCACCCATGGCAAAAAATGGATAACAACAAGAAAAAGCCAGAAAAAAACATAACCCCTGCCCCAAACCCTCAAACAGTTTTATGTAAGGACACCCTTACATTTAGCTATAGGCATAGTACATGATATATACCGGCGAGCTTCGTGTAGTGGGTGTCTTAACAGTTCGGATTTACATTGATTATATAACTTTATATATTTTTATCAAAATTTTCATATTATATGTACGTTTTGGTAAACCAGTTCAGAAACCAGTTAGGACCTGTTTCCAATACTGGTCCTCAGTTGGACCTTTGGCCGGTTTTGGTTTTTAAACATGGGTTGAACCAACTGAGCTAAACCTTGGGACTATACCAAATACTCTGTATTGTCGCACAGAATGTCTAGGCACCACGACAACGACTCAAATTGGAGGTTGTCACCCTGATCCCCAATCTCTCCGTTTAAGCTGTCTCCCTACAGGAGGCTAAGGGGGGTAGATCTGTATGGAAAAATGGAATGAAGAAGAACTAGTTTGGGAGACACAGTGAAGTGATTAAGTACTTGATTAAGATTGAGCAAGACTTATAGGATTTGATTAGATTTTAAACGATTGATACTAGTGCCTTATGGAGTCAACAATCTTGCTAGGGAAATGAAGACCAAGTAATCGATTAGCAACTACTGCTTAGATGAATGATTATCTTATATGAAATGCAGACCCTAAAACTAATGTGAGATGCAAGAATCTTGGTTAATTTTAGTGAAATGCCTATCTAGGTTTTAACTCTTCGATCCTTTCTATATTGAACCCGATTTCGTAGTAATTGGCAGAAAGAAGATAAGGTGAAGCACACTAAGGTGTGATTAATGATACCTCTCTTGAAAATCTAACATATTTGGTGCCTTCGACGTTGCAGAGAGCTGTGGCTCTGACAACTGCAAGGTCACCGCTTTAAGTACTATTAAAAGCAAGTTACTCAAGCAAAGATGGATGGATCCATATCTCTCTATCGACCAGGCTTATGCTTGGAAGTACATTTTATTTATGCAAAACTAACTTATATGCAAATGCACCAGATGATGAGAAGATAAGATGAAGTTAGATTCAAGGATGAAAGGATGCTTATGTCGCAGAAACTTCCAATACCCAAATGAAATGTTCGCTTATCAAATGAAGACTCAAAATTAAATCCCTTAAGATATTACAATTAGAACACAAGCTTATTTCAAATCTTTATGATACATTTATAGCTCAAAGAGAACAAAAACTTCTTTGCAATTAATATCAATAAATGCTAAAAAAATACTCAGTTTATGAAACAAAGGATATGCATTTTATCACAATTCCATGACAGAGTACTTAATTTTCAGAAATTAAGTCTTAGGACAGCAGTAAAAAAAACTTTATAGCAGCAACAATATGACAATGAAAACAGTAAGCCATCCATGATATCTTTATGCCAAAAATTTACCAGAATTTTTCCAAAATTTGCCGAAATTTTTCCAAAATTTGCCCACATGAATTATAAAAAATTTTCAGTCTGTTATGATGTGATTTCCGGAATTATATTAGATCTGATATACTTATTACAGCCAACAATTAAAACATGAAATAAGCCTAATAATGAATGCCCAACTCAAGAAATTTATTCCTTAATGTATTAGACAACTTAGGACCGGATTTTAGGCCAGCCCACATGAAATTTTTCCATTGTTAAACATAAATGACTTATTAATGTATTTAGCAATTTTTTTAGTTAATTTCAAACCACTTAAATGTGCTTTTTACCACTATTAGAAAGGTATATGATTGTTGTAGCAAACAGTGAGGAAAAAGATGGTTTAGAGATCAAACCCTTAGGCCCTAGGCCTCTAAGATCACTTGCCTAATTTGCAAAAAAAAATTCAATACCTGAAACACAAATTTTTGCAAAAACTCACCAATGATTAGCTTCAGAAAATCAAATATTCAAATAAGAAATGGAGCAAGGGAATCTAGGGCCAATGAGAGTTAGCACTAGGCCCAATAGAACTAGCGTTGGGCTAGGAGAAGACAGATCTGGGCTTAGGAACCCCAAAACTTGAAACCCTTCTTCTGAAAAAAAATATTTGCTTCAGATCTTTAGATTTATTGCAAAATCCTTAATGATTGGCCTTGTAAAAAGATTTGGGATAAGATATTTCCCTCCAGAGCCTAGATCTGCTTGAAAACCCCCAGATTTGAAGATTTACTTGGCTGATTTCTCAGATCTATCCCTGCAAACAATTTTTGAGCCCATATCTTGCCCTCCAGGGTCTAGATTTAGCTCAGATCTGAAGATTTTCTTGGGCGATTTTTCAGATTTATTTCTGCGCAAGTGAAAAGAGAAAAACCCAATACCCAATATGTACAAAAATAGAGAAAATCTAAAAAGTGTTAAAATTCAAAATTATGCTACAAAATTTCAGATTTACACAAGTAAATAACAGATCTATACAAATAATTTACAGATCTATTAGATCTGAGGAGTATGAGTCCAACTCTGCTTCCAGATTTGATAATCTATAAGGCTTTTAATAGCCAGATTTATCAAAATTTCCACAAAATATTTAAAAGATTTTGAAATTTTAGAGAGGTACTAGCCCAAAAACACCCTGCAGGAAAAAGATTATCGTTAGATAAATACTGAGGCTTATATGAAGTAAGCTCTTCAGAAAATATGTGTTGAGAGTTGGCTGGTCCAACCGAGAACTATCCCTAAATGCTCAATGAGAACTTAAGAGATCTTCTGCAAACACTAGATCAACCATCAAATCAAGTAAAGAAATGGAATAACAATAAAATTATGAAGAAATAGAGATACCTGCTACTTCAATCAAAATTAAAAACGTTACCCTAGATCCAATAAACTGAATAAGATATGTGTATTCAGATTATTCTAAGAGAGCTATTGATTGATAGTTTTCACATAATATTAAGTAGAAATTAAACAATGTTACCATAAATTCATGAAGAGGAACACTACAACACGTTGAAACCCCAAAGACTTTTGCATTAATTCAAAAAAGTATACAAGAGAGCTTGAAAGCTTAGTACACGATCCAGAGATCGAATGATTTGATTGACAAACGACCTCTATTTAAAGATAAATCCTCCAACGACTAGTTCAAGTGATCCCCGTCAAAACAATCTCGACCGTTGATGAGGATCAATTTTTTTTTTTTAATTTCATCCATCGAAATTTTAAATTATTGAGGAAATTCAAATTTTTCAATTCAATGTATTTTAATTAATTCAAAAATTAAAATTTTGAATTAATTTCCTCAAAATTTTGATCTTGACTTAGTCCTAGGGACCAAAGGCTTAAAATTTAGCAAAATAATTAATCTACCTTAGTCCTTGGACTTTTTAAAATTTAATTTTTAAGGACCAACGAATTTTGTCTTTGGAGAATTTAAATTTACCTAGGACTTAGAATTAATTAACTTTCTGGATTAGGATTCTAATTAATTTTGGTCAGAAAATTTAATTAATTAATCTATGAGGGGATAAATTATTTTTCTAACTTTAAAGACATTTTACATAATGATTTTTACATTTTTTACATTTCAAGGGGGAAAACCCATTTGCAAAAGACCCTCATAGACTACCCTGTTCTGCGACACAAATATAATCTAGCAGATCAAGCAATTTGTAATAAAATAACCTAATTAAATAGTTAGGATTATACCCAAATCACTTTTACATAGACTCGATCTAGAACACTAGGACTCCCTTAAGATCCCAGTGACAAAATCCATTCCGGCTTTGGGTTAAGGCTGAAGGAAAATTTTGCCAGCCATCCGAGAATGGATCGGTAAGACAAAAAGCCTCCTGAAATGTAGATCGTCACCACAAAAGTAGGTTTACCTAGGTGATTACATACATGCCACGAATCTATTGAGATTATTTACATTATACACATGCAGACTGGGTTTACATTATAAGATGATAATCAAGTTGATAACGGTAGTTGGATGGCACGAACACTATGATTTGGCACTATCCCTTTTGCAAAAAAAAGGGGGTGTACTGCTATGGGTCGTTGACACGTAGTGGTCAACACTCCATATGCCGTGTCACCAGTTATATTATATCTTCTGCTTTGTTTACTATATCTATGCCCCTTTATATTTTATCCCATTTTCAAGAAGAACATAATGGGTACATCGATATTTATATGTATTCATATTTTGTTTAATCTTTACAAATTACAATTGATGTGTCTGGTGGAGCATTGTTTCATTAGAGTGAATTGGAAAAATGTCGATTCCATGATATATTGTGTTTTGTCTTACTTCTTGTGTTTAGATTGTTATAGAAACCAGACTTGATGACAAATGATACTTGCGTATATCTACAGGGTCTAGTGTTCTTGTGTGTAGGACAAAATAAGGGTGGGGTTGTGGTAGTGTTAACACTATTTTTTACATCATGTGAACTGATATAAACTTTAAATTTCCGCAGTAACGATCAATGAACATATAGGAAAATCTGCCCTGAGTGTTACTAGCAAGTCTTCCTCTCTGTTTGGGTTGGTGAGTGTCAACCTCAGGTGGGTGTGATACTCCAATCTAGATTTTGCAGTAATCCTCAAAAATTTTCATTAAAATATTGAACAAACACTTTACAAATAGGATATGGCAAGTGAATTTCTGCTAATTATTATGGCAAGGACATTTTGTCAAACATATTGCATATAATTTAATGCAAAAATCTCGTTGGATAGCAAGCACAAGATATAGACAGATATGGATTGCTTGAGGGCAAGCAATCTTGGGCAAGGAGGATTTGTAATGTCCCCATTTTTATTTTTCTCTATAATACAACTACGATGGATTTCCAAGGCATGGGATGGCCAGGTCACAGGAGCAGGACTATGTCATGAGGAGTTTCAGAGTTTTGAAGAATTATTATGGAATTCGATGGCATTCGCTTGGCATTTTCCATCATTTTCACAACATTCCTTTTGTTCTGTTGCATTTCGACAACTTTTGAAAAACAGGGTTATTCGATGGCATTTGCTTGGCATTTTCCATCATCTGAACAACTTTCCTTTTGTTCTGTTGCATTTAGACAACTTTTGAAAAACAAGGTTATTATTGGGCTTGACTTAATTAATTACGCTTGAGGTGGTTTTTCGGAAGGAATATTTGATGAAACACCTTAGTGTAACAGATTTTTGGAACCAGAACGAGAAGATCTACAGGATGGGATGATGAGAAGAGACTTCCAATCACCAGATAAAGCATGGTGAGCGATTTACCATTTTCCCAAATTAAAATTGACTTTAATTAGTTAATAAAATAAAAGGAGGGGAAACTAATTAATTGAGGGAAAAAGGCCAAAAGTGATTTATATAAAATAAATAAAATTAAAAGTCACTTAGATGGAGTCAAAAAAGGGAGCTTCTAGAATAATATTAAAATAATCAAAATAAGATACCTCTATAGGCTTGGAGATCTCTCTATGGAGTTTTTAAAAGGAGGAGGAGATCATTTGAGGACATCTTGGGGTTGAGCTTTTTTCTTGTGGATAGGTTTGGAGAACGAGGAGTTGCCAGATTTAGTAGTAGCTTCAAGACAGAAACCCTCGGGTGATTCAGTGAGAGTGGGCGAGTACCCATCTCTCCCCTCGGTGAATTCATGCAACATTGAAGCAGATTCTTGAGGCCAACTTTTTGATCTCGGCTATATTAGTTGTATCAACATGTAAACCCTAGTTTATCTATTATAATAAAAGCTGAGATTATTTCTGTTCATCGTGTTATTGAATTGCAGTACTCTATTTTGTTATATTTTACATGGCAATATTCTGGTAAATGAATGGAAATTTATATGTGGAAAATTAACCAAATATTTCATTTTGGGATATTACAAAAATTGTTGTTAAAAGTGCCAAGTATTGCTGTTTGCAATTTTTAGAAATTAAAATTTACAGGAGAAAATTATTTATTTGGTAAAAGAAATTCTTATAAGCATAAAATAGTTACATGAGACAGTAAATCTGATTGACACTTAGAAAATTTAGATATCCGAGTAAGGACCATACACATTCAGAACATAAATCTCTTTTCCCATATCTAAGGAGAAAAGAGAGACCCCTAGGCTCGTGGGCGAGGCCCAGGAGTTAGTAATGGTATAGTAGCTCATCTACTAACAAGTTTTGTTCTTGTCAGATCTCCCAATAGCATCAATATAATTGAAATGCCATCCATTCATTGATTTAGAGAGTTCCTAAGTTACTTTCTTTTTATTAGTCATAATTTCTTGAAGTGGGATGATAGAGGGTTTTAAGGTCGTTATTAGCCTCTTAATGGCCAATTTCTTTCAGGGATTGTCTGACCCTTGGCATTTAAGGGTTAGAAATATCATTTTAAACTTTCACAGGGGGGCATTTGCTCGTGTTGAGAAATCTAGGGGCAACTAGAATAGGTGATTTATCTTACTTTGATAACTGCTTGTGATGTATTCTTACTTAATTAAGTTCTTCTTTCTCTTGATTATATTTAGTGTTCTTTTCTTCAAATAACTACCAAACCATAAGGAACAATAAGACAAGAGGACACAACATGTAGGCGATTGACCAGAGCCAAAACCTCTCCACTTGAGAGGAAAACCCACAAGAATTCTTCTCTTCTTATAGAACTTAAATTGACGAATTCCAAGACCTATGACCCTTGACCAAGACCCTCCAAGACCAAGTCAAACCTTTCTTTGATGTGCTTCCAACAACTTCTGCAATTTCAAACTCCAACAACTTCTTTTGCAATTTCAACCCTCCAATAGATTCTTCTGCTACTTCAACCCTCCAACAGATGCTTCTACAACTTTGACCTCCCAACAGATTCTTCTGCAAATTCGACCTCTAGTATTTTCTTTTGTAGAAACCCCAATTCACACGAGTGCCTAGAGGATGGATGAGTTTGTTTCCTCTCGTTTTTGGTTGACTTGACTTCTCTTCCTTGATACTTCGACTTGCAAAGGATGTTAGTTTTTGGTAGCATCGGATGCGCTCTAGCCATGAAAATTGGTGGAGAGGCTAAGGCACGTGAGTTCTAAAAAACCCATAAATTGTTTGGTGAAATTCCACTTGGATTATATTTTATTAAAATAATTAATATTTTTAATGAGGTTCCTAAGTCTAAACTTAGGAAAATTAAAATATTAATGGGTATTAATCAAAATATGGGTGAGAATGTCTTAGAAAGGGGATCAAATCAAGTTTTAATTTTAGCTGTTGATTAGATACTTAACGAGAAAAATATAAGAAAGAGGCTTGGGGTTCATTCAAACACACACGGAGAGAACAAATTGATCTAGAGTTCGATTTTTGGGGCTAGGAAGATGAAGAATTCAAACTGAGTGATCATTCTGCAGCAGAGGGGCAGGGATAGTTCGGGAATACTGGACAGAGAGGTGAAGAGACACTAGTGGAGGCAACACAACATCTAGAGGGACTGACGTTGGGCCAATCTGGGCCCACACAGTCTTGACGTAGAGCCAAAAGGGCCAGCGCAGAGATAACGGGGGTTAGCTAGTTTTGTTGTCGGATCAGCCGAAATCTGCCAGGTGAAGTGAGGTAATCTTACTCAGTGTTCTGCCATTATATTTTTCTTTGTCACTGGATTGCTGGGAGGGCAACCAACTTTGTATTCAGAACTATTGCTTAATAATATAAAACCCTCAGGGTTGCTGCACCAGTTTTCTCACATTGGGTTTTTCCAGGGACTATTTTGTCCAAAAATAACGGTGTCCTATGTATCTTGTTCTTTGCTCATTTTCTTGTTTCATGTAATCAAATTAAATTGGTGTAGGCTACAAAAGTAATTTACTTAATTATTTTTCAGAAAATAACTTGATAATGTATATTAAAATCAAGTAGGAGAAGTAAATTCAGTTTTGCTACAGTAGGGGTTCCTTGAGTGTAGGAATTTTCCTATGGTATCAGAGCATTGATCTTGAAACAAGAAGAGTAGATCCATCGCTGAGCAGAGAGGCCAATAGCTGCATTTGGCAACAATTCGAATCCCCTTGAAGGGATTGCGCAGTCCTTGCCGGGAAAGCAGAGATTTCGAGGAAATCTCTCTTTGAGAGAGTTGACAAAGAGGTATGATTTTCAGTTCGTGAGCTTGCAGAGGCAGAGGGAGTGACGTAGAGCCTCAACGCAGTGCTTGAAGGGCGCAGTTTCTGCCAGGGCAAAAATCCGTTGGAAAAGAGCAGAGACACATAGAAGGGGAATTTTCTTCTCAGAGGACTTTTCTCGCCAAAAGTTCTAATTTTTCACTTGCCGGGTTGCAGAATAGTGTTGAGCAGTGACTAGAGGAGTTAGTTTGACAGTTTGGGTGAGATGGCATCAGATGGGCTCAGAGATCAGGACAGGTTGGAAGGAGCTTCCAACTATGTCATATGGAAGACCAAAATCTTAGCTGTTCTGGAGGAGTACGATCGCGAAGCTTACGTCAAGAGTGCTGTCGCTGTTCCCGTAGACATTGATCAGAAGAAGAAGTACAAGGCCAAGCAGGGAAAGGCGAAGAGGTTCATACTCGATGGAGTTCGAGATCATGTGGTCCCACATTTGCAGGGCAAAGATACAACCCGAGAAATGTGGGAAGCTTTGTCTTCACTATATGAAGGTTCTTTCGAACAACGAAAGATGTACTTAGAACAAAAGTTGCAGCGGACATTGATGCAGAAGGGAGAAGGGGTTAACTCCTATCTTCAACGTCTTTAGGACACCGGAGACCAACTTGCTGCAGTGGGGTCTACTCCTTAGTCTACCGCGATGGTAAGGACGACCCTGAATGGAGTCTCGGATGAATGGCAAGTCTTTGTCCAAAGTATATTGGGCAGGGAAAGACTATCTTCATGGGGGGAGATGTGGGGCAACCCTTCAACATGAAGAATTAAAGAGAGATTTGGTTAAGGTCAACCTCAATGGCAACAGTGGGAGTGGCACGAAGACCAAGGAGGAGGAGGAGAACACAACTCTAGCATCAAAGGGATAGCAGAAGCATAAGCGGAAGAAGGACATTTCGAAGGTGAAATGTTTTAGATGTGGCGAGATGGGCCACTTTGCATCCCAGTGTCCTTTGAAGCAAAAGGATAAGGATGAGAAACATGATCCTAAGGCTGCTCTAGCAAAAATTGACGAAGATGAATTTGCCATGAGTGCTCGTGCATCTCCAGGAGGGAAATGTGGTGATATAGGAATGTAGTCGGGAGGACTACATGTGGGCAGGATCCTTGAGGAACCCACCTCTTGGATCAATTCCTTGCTACAGGAGCCTGAGATTCAACAGTAGCAAGGTGGACTTAGTGTCAGATGATGTAGTGGGTTGGTTGGAGAGGCAGATGCAGTAGCCAGGGACTGATCAACGCAGTACAGAAGTCAGCGACAACACAAAAGATTCAGAGGGTCAGAGATTAGTAGCATTGAGATTCCAACATTCACATGGTATTATGCTGAACACAGTGAGTTCAGAAATTTGGGATGCTTTTCCATTGTTGGGCAACATGAATTGGAAAATGACGCAGTGCAAAGCTAGCAGTGGTAGTTTTAGCAACAAATGCAGAGGGAGCTATAGTACAGATGCAACAGTGGCGGTGGTAGTGTCATGGGAAGCGGTACAACAGTAGCAGCGACATAGTGTTGGTGGCAGCAACAAGGCGGAAAGGAGATGCTTCAGAGACAAAGCAACATGCAATTGGACATTGTTGCTAGAGCACTTTCCTTGCTAAGAGGGAGTGTTAGTTTTTGGTAGCATCGGATGTGCTCTAGCCATGAAAATTGGTGGAGAGGCTAAGCCACATGAGTTCTAAAGAACCTAGAAATCATTTCATGAAATTCCACCTAGATTGTATTTTATTAAAATAATTAATATTTTTAATGTGGTTCCTAAGTCTAAACTTAGGAAAATTAAAGTATTAATGGGTATTAATCAAAATATGGGTGAGAATGTTCTAGAAAGGGGATCAAGTCAAGTTTTAATCTTAACCTTTGATTAGAGACTTAATCTTGACTGTTGAAGTCTCAATGAGAAAAGTATAAGAAAGAGGCTTGGGGTTCATTCAAATACACACAGAGAGAATGAATTGATCTAGAGTTCGATTTCTGGGGCTAAGAAGATGAGGAATTCGAACTGAGTGATCATTCTGCAGTAGAGGGGCAGGGATAGTTCGGGAATACT
>APFE031499629.1:0-14644 GCA_000404065.3 Pinus taeda
ACTTTCTCTGTTGAACTTTGAAGAACATAAAAGAAGAATTGATCAAGGGTTTCCCCACATTGTGGGGTTTGTCCTTGGCTAGTGCCACATCTTGTGTCCTCTTGTCTTGTCTTGTCTTCTGCGATTTATATTTATGTTCTATCTGTAGTTTACTTTATGTTGATGTGATTGCTAATGTGGAAAAGAAATTGAAATAAATTGCTCTAGCATAGAACATACCTAAAATTAACACTTCGGTCTCTACGTTTGACTTCTCCATTGACTGGAGTCTTGTACCATCTTCCTTGTCGACCTGGGCTAGGTGAATAGGACACGATCCATGTCATGATGATTTCCAAGCTGCCCATGTAGTTATTTTCTCCTTCTGACACCTGGAACCTGTTAAAGCATGGAAGTAGCTGTGGAACAGTCGATTAGCTGCAGAATAGGCTGCATTCCGTAGCTAAAAGACAAAAACTTATTCAAACAACAAAACATAAAAGCATAACATGTAAATCACTAAAATGTTCTCCTTAAGGCAATGTATATTGGTTATTGATGATAGTGATGCATTTTCTTCATGGAAAAACAAAGAAAAGGAATGAGAGGAGTTGCTAAGGAAAGGCACTTTTGAGGCTCAACACAACCTCTGATCTTTCACCTTCCCTTTCTCCTAATTTCCATTATTTTCATAAATAAAAGTTCCAAAAGTGCCATTTTGCCTTTCCACAGCCTTTTCCATTTCCTTTGCCAATTTCCTTTAGCCATAATAACCGAAATGAACACCCACTAGGATGTTTTTCCAACCATTCAGCTTGGAATACCTGTCCCATGACCCTGGTCTTATATTTTTTTACATGGATTTTTAACCAGGGTTGTTACAAAACCCTCCCTCTTGGGGGACACCGCCCTTGGTGTTCAACCACACCTATACCTTAGCAAAGTCATTGAGAAGAAAACATATTGCCCATGGATCTTTATAACATAGCTCGATGTAGTATTTACAATGATCACCCTGTTGAGACGCAAACCAACATGACAACATAACAACATGACAAATATAATGACATGACACCCATACCGCTTATTGTAGATTTATAACATAGCTCATGGCGGTATTTACATCCATATACATGTGTACATATACCAACACATCACCAAACATGTACCAAAACATATACCAAAACACCATACCAAAATTGTTTTGCCTCAACCGGTAAATAATGAAGGAGACATAGCCTACATATGATTTTCCATCTCACATGTAGCTTCATCTGGCCCAAATTACTTCCACTGCACTTTAAACTACTCAATTGCTTAGTTTCGGAGCATGAGCACATTTTTCTACAATATACGTTGAGGCTCTGACTAGAATTATCCATATGGTTCCACCTACAATATGGACCAATCAATTGCATGATCAACATCTTTATAAGACTTCTTAAGCAATGATACATGGAAAAAATCATGAAATTTCACTTTCGGAGGCAGTGCAATTCAATAGTTTACTATCCCAATCCTCTCAATAATACTGAAGGGTCCACAAAACGCTGGTGCCAGCTTGTCACATGATCCAATCTGTAAGGAGATCTTCTTTGGTTTAATGCACAAGTGCACCTGTTCCCCAACCTGGAACTCCTTGAGCAACCTAATCCGATCTACATAGCTCTTCTGCCTATCATGTCATGCCTTTATATTCTTCTTTATAACCTGCATTTATGTTCCATGTCCGCTAACATGTCTGATCCAATCAACACCCTATTAACTGGATTGCTCCAACTGATGGGAGTATTGCAACTCTGCCCATACAATGCCTCAAATGGACTCATCTTAAAAGATTCCTGATACCCATTGTTGTAAGCAAACTCTACCATTGGAAGATACTCTTCCCACTTTCCCTGCTGATGCATCAAGTACATCCTCAACATGTCCTTCCATATTCTGTTGACCCTCTCAATATGTCCATCTTTTTGTGGATGATAAGTTGTATTGAAGGCCAACTCTGTGCCAAAACCTTCAAATAACTCCTGTCAAAACTTGGACGTGAACTTTGCTTCCCTATCTAACTATTCTTTGGAACACCATGCAATCCGACCACATCTCTGATGAATAATTGTGCTACATCACTAGATGAGAATGTTGACTTCATTGGAATGAAGTGCACAACCTTTGTCAACCTGTCCACAACAACCATGATGGAATCATGTTGTCTCACTATCCTCGGAAAACTTGTGATAAATTACATGGAAATGACCTCCCATTTCCATTCTAGAATCGCGATCAGTTGTAGCATTCCACTTGGATGCTTACACTTTGCCTTCACGCACTAACAATCAAAACACCTAGCCACAAACCCTGCTACATCCTTCTTCAGATTCGACCAATAATAAAATTTCTTCACTACGTTCAATGTCTTCTAGTAGCCAGGGTGACCTGAATATGGTTTCACATGAAACTCCCTCAAGATCACATTCTTGAGCTCATTTTTATCTGGCACATATCTCTTGTCCCTAAATCTAGCCAATCCATTCATTGTAAGACAATAGTCCACATCTTGTGCACGTGCACCTGTACCTGTACATGTACTACTACTTGTACATGTGCATGCACTCTGCTGTAACCTGTGCACAATCTCCATATACTTGACATCCTACCGACTTTCCTTCAAGTTGTTATCCCGTAAATCTATCCCATAGGAACTCATAGCTGCTATATGATTTGCATGTATATGTCTGCTAAGAGCATCTGCAACCATGTTCTCCTTTCCTTTCATATACCTGATCTCGAAGTCAAACTCATTGATCATGGCCAACCATCTAGCCTATCAAGCATTCAGATTCAGTTCGTCAAACAAATACCTCAACCCAATGTGATCACTCATCAACACAAACCTCCTGCTAAGAAGACAATGCTTCCACATCTTCAATGCATGTATGATTTCTACTAACTCAAGATCATGTCTCAGGTATTTATACTCGTGCTCCTTTATTTTTTGTGACTGGTAGCATACCATTTATTCTTCCTACATAAGTACTCCACCAATTACTCTCTTGCAAGCATTTGTACATACTACAAACTCTTTGTCTAAATCTGCACTCTATAACACTGGTGCATGAGTCAACAACTGCTTAAGCTGCTCAAAACTAGCCTCACACTCCTTTGTCCATTCAAACTCCTTACCTTTCCTCTGCAATGGTGTAATAAGATAGGCAATCTATGAGAAGTTCTTGATGAACCTACTGTAATAACCTACCAATCCCATGAAATATCTCACCTCATCCACATTCATGGGAGCTACCCACTCCATGATGGCCCTTATATTTTATGGATCCACTATTATGCCCTCCTTGGAAACAACATGTCCCAAGTAGTGTACCTCAGTCTAAAAGAGATTGCACTTGCTGATCTTAGCGTACAACTGATGCTCTCTCAACAACCTCAACACTACTGCTAAATGTCTGGCATGCTCTTCCTCATTTTTATAATATACCAATTTGTCATCAATGAACATAATAACAAACTTATCCAAATACAGACGCAACATACTATTCATAAAGCACATTGGTGTAGCTGGAGCATTAGTCAAACTAAATGGAACTACAACAAACTCATAATTCCCATACCTAGTCTCGAAGTTTGTCTTGTAAATGTCCTCCTCTTTGATGCGTACCTGGTGGTATCTAGATCTCAAATCAATCTTTGAGAACATTGTTTCTCCCTTCAACTGATCAAACAAGTCATTAATCCTCAACAATGGATACCTGTTCTTGATGGTCACTTTGTTCAACTACCTATAGTCAATGCACAATCTGAGAGTACCATCCTCCTTCTTTACAAACAATATTGGTGTGCCCCAAGGTGATACACTGGGTCTAATGTATCCCTTGTCCAATATTTCCTTCAACTACAACTTCAACTCTACCAACTCAGGTGTGCTCATCTGGTAAGGTGCTTTTAATGTTGGAGTTGCCCCTAGCACTAATTCAATAGAAAAGTCTACTTCCCTATGAGGTGGAAACTTTGAAATATCTTCAAGAAACGCATCTTGAAACTGTTGTAGAACTGGGTAGTTACTCAAAACATCTACATCCTCAACTTCCTTACCTTTGTCACTAAAAATGTGAATTGCGAATAACACACACCCTTTTCTGCTACTACGCTTTTCCTACATAGTTGTCACCATCCTAACTGATGTGGATTTCTTCTTTCCCTCTAAGACTCTCGGTGCCCCATTATCATCCAAGCACTTAATGGATCTATCATAACAATCCACCTTGGTCCTACGAAAGTACAACCAATCCATGCCCAACAACATATTGTATGATACCAACGTAATGCATTCAAATTTGATGTGGTATACATACCATTTAAATCAAATGCACAAGCTCTTGCCCAATGATGAACTCACTTCTTTGTACCAGTATCTAACTGCACTAACAAGATTTTTCATGCACTTCTTTATTCAAACCACACTTATGAACCAAGTCAGGACACATAACAATAATTAGATCCAGGGTCAATCAAAATAGAAATAACTTGATCACAAATCTTACCATCCATCTCAATGATAGATGCCTAATGGTCTACCTGTTCATTATCTAATGTTGCATAGATACGAGGAACACTCTAACCAACATCCCCAACAGTTTATGCCTCTTGTGCACTATACATCTGAGGCCTACCACCCTGATTTTGTGGACAATCTTTCTTAAGGTGCTCCTTACCGCATGTCCAACACTCCAACCATCTAGTGCCATCACCTCTATGCTACTGCTATGATCCATGTCCTTGTCTAGCTACATTAAACTTCTTTTGTGATGCCACATTTTCTTTCTCTTCTACATTCTAAGGCCTTGTTATTTTCGAATTCCATTTACCTATACCTTTGTATTTTCCTTTCCATCCTTACTGAGATTCATTCTTACGCTTTGAATATCTATAGCAATGCTTCAATTTCCCAATAACTTCCTCAAGTGACCAATGCTCATCATACTCAATCCGATCTCTAAATGCTAATGGACAACCACTGACAAATCGTTGAACTTTAGCCTTCTCATATTTAAGATACGGTACATAACTCAATAGCTCCAGGAACTTAGTCGTGTACTCTTCATCTGTCATTGATCCCATCTTTAACTCATAGAATTATTTGGACTTACTATCGTTGTACCTTTCTAACAAGTATTTCTTCCTAAAAATCCCTTGAAACTCATGCCAACTCAAGTCCTCTGTCTTGATCTCTCTAACCCAGTTCACATCTTCCCACTAGATGTTTGCCTTACCTCTCAGACTGAAGATAGCAATTATGGCCTTCATATTATCCATTTACTCATGCAACTCAAATAAATTCTTCATCCCAAGTATCCAAGCCTCTGCCTCTTCCGGGTTCTCCACATATCCATCAAAAATAGGTGTCTTTTATTTTTTAAATTCATCTGTCAAGTATCCCCTATCACTCCTCCTGTAAGGATGATAATGATGGTGATCATTATGCCTATCGAAACCAAAACTAGAATAGGACTTGTATCCATAACCTCTCCCATTCGGAGTATCCAACAATCTGTCATCTCTAACTGTGTCATCTATATCCGACCTATGACCACCATGAGACCTACTGCCATATGCCCCATTAGTTTTGTCCTCATGTCCATGGCTGATCCAAAGTGGCCCTTGCTGCTGCATTTCTAACAAACTTTGAAGGAGTATAGAATTAGCCTCTTCTTGTTTCTCTTGTTCCTGCATGATTTTGTCATTGTCTGCCTTACAACTCCTTATTTCTTCCTTCAAGCTTCTCAATGTGTTTGCCAAATTAGAAGAGTGCCCAACACCACGCTGCTCATCTGATTCATAGGGAGAGTCTTTGTAGTCTACCATCTTGCTAGTCATTTTGATCTCTTTCCTGCAAGGCATATTAGCCATTGGGTAGGATATCTCATCTGCAAGAACAACCAATCAATGCACTACATGTATAACATAATCATGACGTCATATATACATATAACACATAAGCACATAACTATGTAACCATCAGTCTAGCTAGAGTCTAATCATCAATGCATGACCATATCAACTACACGTACCATGACCTCATGCATGACAACACAACCATGCCAATGTACACTGACAATACGCAAGCATAAATGACATTTAGAAAATCATACACTCATGATGACACACTTTACAACAATAACATCCCCATTCACATGGTGACATCACTACAACCATGACCAACACCATGCATGTGCACAAGCATATAGATCACAAGAATGGTCAACACACCTAAAACTGACATGAATACATGACCAACACACACTGCCCATCCAGTATAAGGTGTGAACCATGCTCTGATACAACTTTGTAACACCCTCCTCCCACATCTACGTAAGTAACCAGCCAATCAGGGTAAACATGTGATGAGAGGTTACTATGATTGGATTCAACCTCCTAGGTGACCTTAAGGAAATGGAATTGACAGAAACACATCATACAAAACTTCCACATCATCAACAGGACTCCTAAGAACCATCCCAACCTTTATGGTAACCAACCCCTGGGTCCCACCGTAGTTTTATAACACTTGACCCTCGGACGCTCCCATGATATGGGCCTGACAACGTCTTGGAGGCTCTGGATGCTCTCATGACAAGGCATGCCAGCGTCTAGAAACTATTTTTCTCAGTCTTGTGCAAGCCTCGCCAAGATTTAAACCACTTTTTTAGGCCCAGAGCCCAGGTCACTATCCAAAATTGAATGACACCTTCATAATAGAAATATAACAAGGAAATGATGATGCAAATGCAAATACTTGAACAAGCCCTTAATTGGACCCCTACTAGCCATGACAGGCATTTCTTCAAACATATCACAAATATGTAATCTATAGGTGTAAACAACATATTTAAGCATAGGGGTCTCATATTTATCTGAGAATCACTAAGAAGCATTGCTCCCTTATATCATTAGTTGCATTATCATTTATTAGGTCATAGATACATTGTTCATTCATTTACAAGTAAAAACATGATGAGATCCATAAATAGCCAATGTCATAAAACATATACATAACCAACAGAAATACCGTGGAAATAATAGCCATATGATCCACATATAAATGAGTTTAATACTCATAGAAATACAAGGAGAAATAACCTCGTAGTGATGACGCAAAATCCAAACCCGAGATGGTACTACCACATTCCACCCGACCATATAATGAGCGAGCCAAATCTCTCTTCATCCATTCACCCTCATGCCATATTCCAAGCATGAATGTGAGACTCAAACCAAAAGAACCAACCAGGGCATCCCAAGGCTAAACCACCTCATTATCATCAATAGAAACCAGGCTTTATCGTAATCCATTCCAAATCACTAAGCATACAATGAACATGTAATAACAGGATTTTCCATGATCTCCACTAGATCACTAGGCCAAAACAAGCATGGATGCCACCGA
Organism: Pinus taeda; assembly: GCA_000404065.3. Classification (NCBI taxonomy): domain Eukaryota; kingdom Viridiplantae; phylum Streptophyta; class Pinopsida; order Pinales; family Pinaceae; genus Pinus; species Pinus taeda. Next base: position 7,436 of record APFE031499629.1, read on the forward strand.
ATTTATCCACCTACACCGTGAGGAATTTTCCTATCTCCTAGTCTCTCATGCTTTACTGCAATCCACACCAATCACTAGGCCCTAAACCGAGACCACTCTCCAAGATTTACCGTATATCCCAACCTGATATTACTAGGCCTAATGGAGATAAATCCACCTCTTGGCTTTACTGTATATCTTTCCATTCACCGATAAGGATTCCTAAGCCCATCGAGGCAACACAAACTCCAACTTTACCGCAACCCACAATCCAGTTCAGGGGTTACTAGGCCATGTTTTCTATCATTCAGAGATCCACCTCACTCAGCTTTGAATCCATCTAACAATCTAGCTCAACCAAAACATGAGAACCCCATCACACCATGCCTATTCGGAAATGGCAAGACTAGGCTGAAAAGGCTATCACACCTAGAAAAACCCATGCAATAACAACAAAAGAACCACATGCAATACCATGCATGTCGAATATAGCAAGGGAAACACACATGCAAATCGATACCTGCAAGGAATATTGTTGTAGTTGCTTGATCTTGCTCTTCCTTGTTTGCTCCTTCCTTCCTCTTGCCTTTTTTTCCTTTCTTGATCCAATGCCAAAGTGCTCCAAGAAAACTCTAAGTGTCCAAAAGTGAGAGAGAGAGAATAATGAGAGAGCTCCAAAATTGATCTGTCATTTTTCCTTTCCAAAGCCTTTGCCATTACCTTTGCCAATTTACTTTAGCCATAATGACTGAAATGAACACCCAAATGTTTTTACCACCATTTAGCTTGGAATACGTGTCCCATGACCATGGTCTTACATTTTTTTACATGGATTTTTAACCAGGTCTGTTTCAACAACCTTTACTGTCAATACTACAAACTTCTAAATAATTAATTTAGACCACATTATTACCATTGTCACAGTTTCATCAATGTTAGCTACTTCGACATTTGCAACAAGTAAATCAATCAAGCATATATGTCAGCATACTTCAAATCTTTCATATTTGAGTCTTCTCCTTCCTCCCTGGTGCACACTTGTTTTAGATTAGATCACATATGAATAACGCATTACATGCACACTTAACACTTTGATATCCATCTCCTTATATAGATTTAGCCTGAGCTAATACCTTAGGCTAATCCCTTAGTAATGTCGATGGTATTCTTTAACAAGATCAAATAACCCTTGTCACCCTGATTACTATGGGCCAATACCATGGTAAAAGACCCTTGGTATTCAAATTACCATGATGCGAATTATGTACACTACTTTTATTCACAATACATGTTTATGAATGTGACCTTGCTTCTTAGGCCCTGTGTATACTTTCTCAAACGTCACCTTTATCCTTCATTTGTCTCTGACCTATCATTCCTTTTTCTATGTCACCTATAACATTTGTATAATCATCATGTTATCATAATGTTGTCATATTTATCAAGTAGGTTTCCATCAAGGACAACACATTAGCCATAATGCCCACATGTTTTTGTATAATTATTCCACCTTGGACATAAAAGTAAGTTTAAGCCTACTACATGTGTAAGGCATAATAAGTTAAGGATGTAGTAGATTAAAATCCCCCATATTGAACCTTGGGAAAGATTAAGGGCATATTTAAATGAATTTGTTATGAGATTAACATAACTAGTGGTAAAACTTAAATTTAACTTGTATTCAAATACTATGAAGGAAAATTTTGGTCAATAAATAAGTTAGTATCATAATGTTGAGTCATAATCTTATGGTACCATTTGAGTATTTTAATTTAGTCAGTGCGAAGAAAAAAAATAGGGTGTGTTTTTGGAGGTTCATTACAATATATAAGATCCATAATCTATGATATGGTGACAAGTGGCATGGGATGAAGACTGAAAATCATTGAATGAGTATAAGTGGACCAGATTGTCAATGGAGAAAACAATGAGAACCCTAATGAGGCATGTGGCCTTCACCACACTTAAAAATAATTTCAGTCTTTAGGGACTCCAAGTACACTGCAACTACATGTGTGCATGATAACAACCACCTCCAATTGGGGGACAAAAGCATGAAATATTTTATGATTCAAACATAACCGACTGTTACATTAATTAGCTTTCCTTGTAGAGATAAAGAGGAAAGAGAATGAATTATTGGGGATTCATTAGAGAAATTGTTGGGCATGGAATCCCCCCACAGCATGTTTTGGGGCTCAAAGCCTAAGTTTTGAGTACTATTGTTGTAAAGACTCCACGAATTGTGGACGCGGAGCGCAAATTGTATGATGGAGTCGTAGGGTTGTCCACCCTAAGTTTTGAATGTAACATCGGCCTACCCATGGTTCGTGGACCATGGGATTGTATAAATAGAGCGAGGCTCGAAGCTGTAAAGTATTTAGTAGCCAACAGATGGAGTCTAGAAGATAGCTAGCATAGAGTAAGAGTCTAAGTACCTTGGGTCATAGTATTAGGAAAAGGCTCTGCAGCTAAATGCGCAGAGGCCTAGTAGAGTCCACAGCTGAGTGCGCAGGGTAGAGTCAAGTCTGTAACCAGAGAAAGAGATAGTAAAGAGAAGTTTTATTCCAAATCTTGTGTATCTATTTTGAATTATCATATGGTTGATATCTTCTGCAATTACACTGTTTTATTTATCGCGTGCACTTGTATGAATGTTGAACACTGTTAAGTATAACTAAACACATACAAATAAGCTAAGTGATCAACTAATATTGGGTTAATAGTAAGGATTTGTGCAATAACATTGTTCGGGACCCGAGTAGGGTTGCGCGAGGGCAGCATCGCAAGCTGCAAGGTACTGATAAGTGCGTGTAGCGACATGCGCGCAGGGTCAAACTGCGGACCACTTGAAATCATCAGACATCTCTAGGGTGTGGAAACCTAGTTCTAGCACCCTCCCATACTACCTCGGGTGAGACCTCAGTCCCTAGACTATTGCCGAAAGGGCCAGTAGTACCGGGAATTGTTTGGCTAAATCACCTCTGAACCTAGGTCAGGCCCCAACAAGCCAATAAATGGTTCTGTTGTCGGGACCAGGATCTGCATAAGGGATGTCTGATGTCATGTCACTGGAATCCAACAAAGAAAGAAATTGAAGGGTGGTTGGACAAGAAGATTCACGAGTTCGTAGAGCAAGAAAACAGGAATCCGTAGTATCTAAGGACCAGTGGTTGGAGTGCTACTTATATATAGAAATCCACGAAATTTTCTTTGCATCCTTTCCTTTTGAGCTGTATGAGTGGATCGCTTAGCTAGCAGACAGTCAGGGAAGGTGTAGGCTCGACAAGCCAATCATGTGGACTCTGGAATTACTGCGCAGACTAGAAACGTCAAAAGATAAGATCACGAGAGCTGTGGTCCATTGGCTCAATCAAATTTTATGACGATTTATCACTGAGTTCACGATAAATACGACCATCAGCTACAACGAGGTGGAACGACGCTTCCTCAAAGGACCGTGAGGTAAGTATATTAAATCTTTGAACACTTATATTAAGATGTTATTGTGTGAAAATCGGGTTATGCGAATAAATTAGTTTGGGACTACGCAAAGTGGGAAGATCTTCAGAAACAGAAGTAGTGAAGAATTAGAAACTAGTCCCTTAATTTCACCCTCGCTAGAAAGCAAGGAAGAGCTCGCGAAAGTTACTCCGAGAAGCGCGGTCAGTCTGATAAGGTAGTGAATTTTGCGCTTACCACCTTGTTGTGCCCTACAACAACCCCCCATTTCATATCACTAAAATTCCAAAAAAACTATAATGTGAAATGGGACCCTTTTTAATTTTTGTTTTTAAATTGGTATCAATTTAAGGTTCTATTTCGCAAAGAGGATTTTTAATAAAACCATTCAAAAAACCCCGATATAAAACGATTTACTTTCGTCATTGCGATAAAGCGATCGCAAGATCGCATATCGCAATGACAAAGAAAATATAATGTAAGGGACATATTGGTTTTCGCCGATGCGAAATCGCTATCGGATATCGGCAAAGCATAAAATGACACAAGTAATGATCTTTGCTACCATGCGATGCGAAATCTGCAATCGGCAATCGGCGATAACATCTAAAGTGCAACTAAGCTTCTCCTCATCCGATGCGATGCGATATCGCTATCGGCAATCGGTGATTCACCATGCCCTCATCCTAAGTGGTACTACCAGCGATACCCGATGTGATGCGATATCGGATATCGGCGATCAGGGATTCCAAGCAAAACCAATGCAATAATTCAAACATTTCCCCGATGCCCGATTTCGCAAAAGGTAAATCGCACATTTCTCAAGGTAACAGTCATAAAGGCAGTTTGATTTGATTTATTCGTAATTAAGGCCATATCCTTTGGAAAAGCCGCTCATCCATGTAAAACCGCCAAATAGCCCTCAACATGCTTCAAATAAATCATTTATCCATTAATCGAAGTAATTGTAATTAATAAGACTGACATGCCGTAATGATCATTTAATAAGAAAACAAGCTTGAGGCCATCCACATATTTGCTCCTAAGGCCACCTTAAGTCGATTAATTACTGTGAATGCCCCAAGATATATATGTACTTCATTCTGTTTGATTGATGATATTGTTGCATGTGTTGCGCTTATCTTTCACTCTGCGCAGAATTCTTTCACGGAAACAGAAGAAAGAGGAATGGGAAAGAAATCCAAGAAGACTACAATGCCTACTGCTCCGCCAGCCGCAGGGCTAACTGTCGCTAATCCAACCAGGAAGAACAAAGGACTAATATCAGATACAACATGCCTAGGACTCCCCAAGACCACTTGGCAGGGGATCTATAATTTGATTGAGGCCGAAGGGCCAATGGTGACCGAAGTGGAGATTTTATGCGACAATACCAGCAAGTCCGATGCCAATCTAAAAGACTTGGCTTATTCCTTCCTACACAGAATAGCGGCCCAGGAGCAGGTTCTTCCTTACACAGATGTGGTAAGGTGGGCACTCCAAGAACTCCCAATTGTTGATAGACTGTTTGAATCTACGGATGGGATGGTTTTCGGCTCGTTTCGAGCCGAAGACCTACGGCTAATGTATCACCTGCCACGAGAAGAGAAGAAGTATAATGCTGCATTTTTGTAGAAGTTTCGAGAAGAAAACGAGACCGAAACTGAACCTATTCGAGACTAGAGACATAATCCAGCAAAACACAAGCACGAGACCTCGGGTAAGTACTCATTTGACTCCCTGTGTTCACCTTACTGTTATGTTGGAGTTTTGATGTGTAGGCTATGGGGAATGCATGACTCTGCCAATATCACCATAGAAATGGTTCCCCTAATAGAGGCAGCATGCAGTGGGGAAATCATGGACTGGGCGGATATATTGTCCGACAAGTTAGCCAAAGCCATTCTTGACTTTAGGTCTGACTATCGTGTCACAGAAAGGGTTATTCCGCCATTTTACTATAGCGCATATATTATGGATGTGTTGTGTTTTAATTCTGAATTTCATGTACTGGGATGGAGGTGGACGTCGCAAGACCCCACACCTATTCACATATATCATTGAAAACTTTGGAAGACTAGTTATAAGCACCACATGTACCAAATCTGCAACAGTTTGATGTTACCAATTCATTATTTAATTTTTAATAAGCCTGCCCCTAAAATGTCCGAGCAAGCAGCTGTAGATTTGACTGCATAGCGAGTTGGTTTGGGGAGGAGAAATTCACTTATATCAGAGTTTTTGGCAGCCAGGCTAAGCCACATGTGCTACCACTCTACATCCCTGATAAGTTACTTGCCAAGGAGGTAGCCTATCAAATCAGTGCTGAAGGGGTTACCAAAACCCTGAAAAGAGCTAAAAAACATGTTTGGCCTTCTTTTCCACTGAGGATTGGAATGTATACCCTGCATGAAATCAAGCATGCAGAGAAGGAAGCTGGGAAAATTATTTTTCTCACCCTGGCCACTCTGCCAAGGAGGCAGTATGATCCAAGAAAAATCGCTTACAATGCGCTCGACCAGGCCAAATTGGCCAAGGTCGAGCACAAAGAAGACAAATTCGAAGACTTGTTTGTATCAGCCGAATCATTGTATCAAGTCAAGTTGCTTGCCCGAAATGTTTATAATGATGAAGGACTAGTTGAGTTTAACAGAATCAGAGAACAGAGGTTGCAAACTCTGCCTCTAGACCTGTTAGCAACTGTATTGACAGCAACCAGGTCAAGCGAGTCTGAACAACGATATAATACACCACCTCCTACTACATCAAAATAGTAGGAAGATACGCATAGCCAAAGGCAGGAGGCAACTCAGGAAAATGCACAACAACGAGAAGAAACCCAAGAAAAGACCCAAGAGGAGAGTAGCTCTAAAGGTAACCATGATCCATTAGTTGATCCGAATTTGCTCCAACAATGCAATCAGTTCAGTACAATCATCAATAACTTAGAGTATTCAAAAGATGATGAGGTTTCAAAGGAAGGCGATACACAGGAAGCGACGTCAAAACCGGTTTCAAGTGAAACCAGCGGCCTACCCAAAACAAAAGAACTAGAGATAATTCCTAAAGATCCAACGGGGGAGATCGTTTTTCAAATTGAAGAAATCCCCCCTTTAGATATATTTTACAGCCCTAAGCATAAAGTCGTCGTAAAGCGACAGAGGAAAAGGAGAAGAACTGATCAATCTTCCCCATTCCCTGAATCCACAGTAATGGGCAATGTTGTATGGAAAGAGAAATTCAACCCCTCCGATGACTTAACCAAGCTATCATAGTTCGCTGGAGCATATTCGGCGGCTACTATTGATAAAGAAACGGAGGTGAGCAATTTGTTAAAAGCAAAGGATCAGGATATCTCTTCACTACAGGCAAGACTATTAGAAGTTCAGCAGAGGGCACAGCAGGCCGAGAAAGAATTGCTAGCACAGCAGCAGAACAATAATCAGCTAGTCAAGCAATTACAAGAACAAAAACAGAGGATAGATGAAGGCACAGTGCAAAGGCAGAAGGAGCTATCAGTGGCACTGGAGCAGTTAAAGATATCAACTGAGGGAGCAATAAAAGCAAAAGATAAACAAATCGCTCAATTGACCACTCAAGTTGAGCAAATGAAAAATCTCCCTAAGATAGATGAATTTAAAGCAGAAGCGCTCCAGCTAAATAAAGGATTGATTAATCAGGTTAAGCTATTATGTCAACATCTCATACGAGCAGAACCATTGTGCGAATTGTCAGCGTCTATAAGCAAAAAGGTAGACAAAGCAAGGG
>APFE031499629.1:16502-85161 GCA_000404065.3 Pinus taeda
CTTTCAGACGTATATATGTATCGATGATATGAACAGTGAAAGTCGTAATATGTATGCATCGCTTCATTGTGACTATTCATGTGAAGCAATCTTTGAATGATTGAACATCCTTTATTTATTTCGCAGAGTCGTCTATATGCCTGATAAATAGATAAAGATTATTTAACGCTACATTCTGAATGAATAAGTTGTTCCCGGGATTAGTATTAGTTTCCCTACTTTTGTCAATAGAATAAGTCATTTGCCTATCATTCAAGCAATTTATTCATCACCCATCCATCCCTTTTATTTCATTATCGGGAAACTGGTCCCGTTATCTCCAGTCGGAGCCACCATTCTAAACGGAAAAGGAGTTGTACCAAGGTCCGGACCGGGTGGTTATCCCCGATGTTGTGGCAACAATTTCCGAGGCCTCAACACACCTCCACCTACACCACACCAATCTCACCATCTTCACCTCCACCCACCCCACCTCCGCCACCACCACAATTCAATATGGCAAGCGTGATCAAACTGTGGTATTCAGAGGAGTAGGGAACGAAGATCCGGACCAATTTTGGTTCGTGGTAAGGGCAGTATGGGAAGCACAAGGAGTCATGGATCACAATATAAATAAGGCTACGCTGGTAAGCGCGTTTCAAGATCGCACACTAACATGGTACATTAAGCATTCTAATGACCATCCAAACGTAGGAATCGCAGAAATCCAGGCCTCGCTAAACAGGGAATTTAGCAAGCCAAAATCAAAGACAAAAACAATTATCGGGTTTAAGGAAATCATGATTCTCCCGGGTGAAACCCCCTGCAATCTGGACCAAAGATTGAAGAGTATGATTCACGAAGCCAACATGACCTTGACAGATGTATAGCACTGCGCATGGTTTGTAGCGTCACTAACACCGCATTTAAGGATGGCGTTGTCACAACAAAAGATTTCCACCTAGGCCAAAGCTTTGGAGATGGTAATGAGATTGCATGAGACCCTTATACAAGATCCTGTCTAGGATTCCAAAAAATCCATGCACAACTGCAAAATTTGTGTCTGGAAATATAGAGTTTAAAATAGGATATGACTCCTCGACAAGAGGCATGCGAGGAGGTATGGTGCGTAAAATGCAAAGGCCAGGGGCATGATAAGGACCATTGTCCAATTTTTGCGAATTACTTAGCAGGAGGAGGACCGATGCCGTTAAGACCTGAGGCACAAGCAGGACCAAACATGACACCTACATTATGGTGTGAAATTTTTCAGATAGAAGGGAAACACACTACGGATAACTATCACCTATTACAGAAGTATACGCAGACATCCCAGCAATTGTTCTGTAATTTTTGTAAGTCGGTAGGCCATGATGAGTGAACCTGCAAAAGCTACGAACTAATGATACATCGAACTCTTGCCTACAGAGTACAGACCGAAACGCGAGCCCTCGACCCAAATGTAGGAATGGCGCACGCTAGATTTCAAGCGCGTGGATGAGGTCGAGGTGGAATGGGACCAGGAAGGGGTCGCAGACAACTAATTTGTTACAATTGCGGAGGGCCAAGACGATATGCCTACGATTGTGAAAATCTGACGAGAACATCATGTTTATACTGTACTCATTTTGAACATGAGGCAAAAGACTTCCCTACATTAATAGCAAGGCTGCACGAAAAAGGGGTACTCTAGCCTTCCCCGAATCAGAATCTGCAAATGATGAGGTCTGAGCCACGCGAACAAGATCCGAATGTAAACATAGTGCTCAAAAGCAGTATCACAACTAGAGATGATAAAGGTAAGAAATTAAAAGAAAGTGCATGGGTTCGCAAGACTCCTACAAAGGAACCTGAATTTGATTTGGAGTGCACAAAGAAAACATTCATGGAAGCTAAGAAGAGCTTCACGGAGGCCTCCACTTCAGGTAGTAAGGATCAACTAGAACCAAGGATGGATCCTTCAATGCTCACTACCTTTTTAGAGAAATGCATGAAACTGCTGCACTACAACAAGGTTGTAAAAGGGCTACAAGAACTTATCACTAGGTGTGCGGGGTTAGGAGAACCGCGCGTGGTCTTGAAACTTGGAAAGAATGCATTGCACACAAGAAGGGAAATGAGATTGACTGCACAAATCAGAGAATACAAATTGGATTAGGTAATTCTGGATCTTGAATTGAACACGAATTTACTGCCGAAACAAACATGGGAAGGCATGAGTAGACCCACACTACAATGGTCTCCTATTCAATTGCAAATGGCAAACTAGCAGAAGATCCTACCCGTGGGGAGATTGCCAGGGGTAACGGTGGATATTGAAGGTGCGAGCATGCTGGTGGATTTCGAAGTGATAAATATTGTCGATGATAGAAATCCATATCCTGCACTACTAGGCATAGATTGGGTCACTGATATGAATGGAGTCATAAATCTAAAGTAGCGCAAATGATTTTTGAGAAAAATTCACTACGCGTAGTAGTACCGCTAGATTCGACCGAAGGAGCGCGTTACACTGAACCGATGCGCGATGATGATAGCGATGACGATATTGATTATATCTATAAGATAACCATGCGAGAATGGGATTGGGTGAATCTAATAGCAGATGGTAGGATTTTGTGGGAGTGTGAAAGCTCCTGCACTTCGGATTCGGACAAAGAAATAGAATGCCAGAATCGGCTGCACGAAGTAACAATGCTCAATTGCAACATGATGATAAGATCATTGTGTTGCATGACAATGGAGATAAGGGATCTACCTAGGTATGACAGGTTGAGAGTGGTGGATGAATTTTTGAGCAAATTTGAGAGCGAAGTACCGGAACAGCAGTGTTTTGATGCTCTGAAATGGGCATTGCGCGCTACGCCTGCAAGATGGTGGGATACGCACTAGCAAAGTTTTGAGGATTGGTGTGAATGCAGAAGGATGATGCACCTATGATTTGGAAAATCCCAGCTACTGATGAGAGTCGGTTACGAGGGGAAAAACATCTTGCATGCCCACCTTTCCCGATGGGTACAAACATATCACATGCAGCTCGCACAAGCGCACACCACTCCCAAAATAGAAAACCCAAACAAAATATAGTGGAAGGAATGGTGAAACACGCCAAAGATTATCCATGGAGAAGCATTTGACAGGGTGTGTGAAGTGTTAAACAGGGTTCACCAGGTGAGACGCACTGATTGGGACCTGCGCGTACCAGCGGTTCAATGGGCCTATAGGACCATGTGCAAAACCTTGACTGCGAAAATGATTCCAAGACTGCAGAACAAAGCAGGGACCATAATCTCCGAGGAGCATGCAACGATGAATCCACACGTAATAGCACCCGTAGGTGCGACAATGCATGAAGCCTGGGACGAAGAAATCACATAACTATGTGAAGCAAAACACAGAAGACTTCAAAAAGCAATTCGGCAAAGGAACCTTAGAATTCACGAACTGGAAAAGGACCAGGTACGGCTAAGGAAGAAAGTCGTTTTAATGGACGCAGAGGTTAAGGGACTAGAAAACAAAATCAAGGGAGCATGTCTCGTCGATAAACCAAGAATGGCAAGGCAAGGTGTGGATAATAATACTAATGAATTAGAGGGCTTTCATAGAGAATTGGTTATTCTACTGTTGTGGGAGGACCGCATATCACCAAACGCAGTAATCAGGGAAGCACATTGCAAATAGTAGAGCATGCGGCGCCAATCACCACAATGACAGATGAGGATTTTCCACGGACTATGCTGGAGGGCGAGATGGAGCCCCGCATAGGTGGTGCGACCACCTGACTAACCATAGGAAGAACAGTCTTAGCACTCCAGGAAGCTGAAAAGGAGCACGCGACTATAACTTATTATGCTTGGGAGCTGCACGCTCTGAGAGGTGCACGCAAGAACAGCTTATCACACGGTTCGCACCCGCGCATGGAGGGATGCGCTGCCACGCGGGTTGGCTGGGAAGCGACCATTATTATCACTGTTCATGACGAGATGTCCAATTTGAGGCCAAATGGAGTAGGCAGCGGGAATTTAAGACAAAAGTTATGGGCAAGATTTGGGAAAATCTGTTGCCAAGGAAGCATTGATGGCCCGAAATTGGGGGAACGGTCGAATTTGAATTCAAAAGGCGCTATAAAACTCCAAGGGCTAGCTAGTAGAAAACACTTGGTCATTTGAGACTTGAGCAGTTGAACAGAGCACAGAGTAGTGAAAGCCGAGCGATAATGGAGCCCCTAAGTTCACGAAAGACCGCATACAGTGTGGAAATGATGATGGCCACTAAGGATGGGTTGGGCATTGAAAAAGGAACCGTGAGTGAGGTCGCGCAGACCCCCATGGTACAAGATGTTCTCGAAGGCGTTGGGGTCATAACCGAAATCCCCAAATCACCCCGAACGCCAAGACCGAAGAAAGATAAGCAGGCAATGGGACCAATATGCATGTCCCCGAGGAATTTGCAGCACAGTAAGTTATCAATGGAAGAAAAAGGAAAGGCAGTCACCATTGAAACAAATGAAGAGGAAGAAGACTTGTAGGCCCTTATTGTCACCGCAGAGGAAGAAGAGGACGTGGAGGAAGTCATCCAACCATTGTGCTCTGCAACAAAATTTACCGAGTATGTCCCTCCGTGAAAAGGGAAAACCAAAATACCGAAGGATCTGGAAGCAACGAAGAGTGCACTCTAGACACCGCTCCTCCCTGATGGAATTACCTTTGAGGGCTCAGACCTAGGTCACTTGCCAACCATGAAATTTGAAGACTGGGACCTCGGGGACATCGAGAAGTTCTCACACTTAGAAATGGCCAATCTGATGAAGCAGAATACAGAGGGGCCGATGATAACATTAGAGCCGCAAAAATGGCTGCACGGTGTGGAAAAGGTCGGATTGCTCCATTTTCTGTGGATACCACATTTCCACCGCATGCCCATCACCATTTTCTTCATCGGGCAGCTACTCTGCCTAGTGCATGATGGGTATCTATGGCTAGAGGAGCCTATTCCCATTATGACCAACCTCATCCACTGAATTTCTTGGCTTCCCTGTAAGGGAAAGGACCCTGCGACGATAGTTGGAAAAAGCAGTGATTTGGTTCCCGCAAAGGCCATGAAGGCAAAGTATAAGCTCGAGAAGAAAAATAGGGGTTCCACTATCACCAGTATTAAGGACAAAAGGGTGTGTGTAGCCACCCAACTCCTGCCCGGTAAAGTGATGAAAAATGTCACGCCGATGAGGTACCAGCACTCGTGGTTGCGTTGGTTGAACAGTGTGCGGAGGGGGTCCAGTTCAATTGGGCCAAGTTCCTTTGCGAGGAGTTTTTGATAAAATGTCGCGAGGCTCAGGAGCAGGGTAAGACCTTCCACTACGCATGGTTACTCCTATCCATCTTGCTGGTAGCAGGAGAACTATCGGAGGATAGTCAGTTCCCGAGAATTGACCGAGACTTACCAGAGGCCGTGAAGTACACTTCACTTTGGGCCACCAAGGATGCGAAACGGATACTCGATACTAAGATTTTTTGGGTACTCATGGAGGCGAGCATCTGAATGTGTATCAATAGGAGGCCACGCCTGTCCCCTACGGTGCACAATAGTCTGTAGAGTTTTACAGACTTCAAGGCAGACATGCACAACATATACATCAAGGCGTGAAAGGATCCAATGCAACAGTGGAAAAAACTCCCATTTATAGCCACTAATGACATGATCTTTACAGTGTTAGAGACATGGCCTCCCAAATGGCGCTCCCCAGATTTGGCAGAGCTCAAGAAGACAGCAGCTCAGAAAAGGAAGGATGATGCCAAGCTGCACGCCACCCAACTGGTCGAGAAAAGGCAGAACAAAAAAGCACCAGCCGAGGTAAGGGTAGTCTGCGAAGAAGCACAGGAAGTCGTGGAGTAGAAGAAGGCCACAGAAGCAGTAGCAACAGCGCAAATAGCAGAGGTCGCAACCATGCAGGCAGAGGAGGGCCAAGAAGAGTCCGCAGGGAAAGGAGCAGAGGACATAGAAATTGTAGAAGAAAGTGCGGACCCAGGGACCGCCTCTACCCAACTCAAATGGTCGTGCATCGCAGAAAGATCGAGTCCAAGAAAGAAGGTCAAGGTCTCGAAGCTAGCCATCGACCCGATCCCCTTCCCTAAAGGTGATCTCCATGACATCGGTGAGACGGTTCGCGATGACACCAATGAAGCACTCCAAGAGTTAATGATGGAGCAGCAGACTGTGTTGGGGGCCCTAAGGGCACAGCTCTAGGAGTTACAGGTGCAGCCCCTGCAGGAAGGTACCTTGTCTATCCACATCGCAGCAGGCACGTCAGCAGCACAGATGCTACGCGCGAAGATGGCAAATACGATAATATTTCCAGATGGACCACTAGTCTCGGAAAACACGATGGATCGGGTGACGCTTAATGCGGTGAAAGGCATTGGCCTTAATTTGGTTGCCCTTCCCCGAGACACACTATATTAGCTGCAGGATGGGATAACAGTAGAACGTTGTGCCAGGGACAGCCGCATGATCTAAGTTCTGAGTGAGCAGAAGATTAATATAGAACAGCTTAGCTTGCAACGCGACAAGCTGGCGTCGCAGAACCAACAGTTGTTGCAGACAATTGATGACGCTTGTCGGCACGTCCCAGAGTTGTCCATTGTAGCAGATCTATCTCCAAAGGTGCAAATCCACTGTTTGGCAAGTGGAGTCTGCAACACACGAGAAGAAACAACAACAGTGCAGCCAGAGCTGAATCTCCAAATTGTCGAGCTGCGGTTGAAGGCGCAGCCTTCCACTCCCCCAGAGGTTAGAGAGTAGCACACCAGCGCTATTGCAGCTGGGATGGAAGAAATTGGAGGTGCAGTGTGCGATTGTACCAACATGTTGGAGCAGGCATTTGAGTTCCTCACGACGTTGCAGGAGGACCCCAACATCTAGCGGCTGGAGACCGAGGCACGCGAACTCTAGCAACAGTATGACAGCATCAGAGGGACTGTGAAGATAGCAATCCTTACTCAGCAGCTTGCAAGGATGCAGCAAGCCAAGGCATTAAAAGAGAAGGTGGACGTAGCGCGCCACAAGGAAGTAGTTCTCAAAGCGCACATCCAAACATGGATTGACGAAGCCTTCACAATCATGGCTGATATTGAAGGGAAGCTTGTGTAGATTCAAGGGATGCATGCACCGATGAAGCGCAGCATGCCAGAAATAGAGGGTTCAAAAGCGAGAATGCAGCAGGTTCAGCAAGCAACAACTCAGTGCGTTGCAAACATCCAAACCGTTCGGGACCAGCCAGAGGGACTCTGCGCCAACAGAGTGACTAGAGGACAAGTCATGATGTTTGTGTCGGGGGCCTGTTGGGCATGGAATCCCCCCCCCCCCCCCTCCCCCCCACAACATGTTTTAGGGCTCAAAGCCCAAGTTTTGAGTACTATTGTTGTAAAGACTCCACGAATTGGGGGTACGGAGCGCGAATTGTATGATAGAGTCGTAGGGTTGTCCGCCCTAAGTTTTGAATGTAGTGTCAACCTACCCATGGTCTTCGGACCATGGGATTATCTAAATAGAGCGAGGCTCTAAGTTGTAAAGTAGTTAGTAGCCAAGGATGGAGTCTAGAAGATAGCAAGCATAGAGTAAGAGTCTAAGTACCTTGGGTCATAGTAGTAGGAAGAATCTCTACAGCTAAGTGCACAAAGGCCTAGTAGAGTCCGCAGCTAAGTGCGCAGAGGCCTAGTAGAGTCCGTAGCTGAGTGCGCAGACCCCTGCAGCTGAGTGCGTAGGGTAGAGTCAAGTTTGTAACCAAAGAAAGAGATAGTAAAGAGAAGCTTGATTCCAAATCTTGTGTATCTATTTTGAATTATCATATGGTTGATATCTTCTACAATTATATTGTTTTATTTATTGCGCGCACTTGTATGAATGTTGAACACTATTAAGTATAACTAAACACATATAGATAAGTTAAGTGATCAATTAATATCGGGTTAATAGTAAGGATTTGGTCAATAACACTCTTCAAGCCCCAAGTAGTGCAGCGTGAGGACAGCATCGCAGGCTGCGAGGTACTAATAAGTGTGTGTAGTGCCGTGCGCGCAGGGTCAAACTGCGGACCACTTGAAATCATCAAATATCTCTAGGGTGTGGAAACCTAGTTCTAGCACCCTCCCATACTACTTCGGGTGAGACCTCAGTCCGCGCTTCGCGGACTGTTGCCAAAAGGGCCAGTAGTACTGGGATTTTTTTGGCTAAATCACCTCTGAACCTTGGTCAGACCCCAACAAGCCAACACATTTGGGCATGGAATCCCCCCACAGCATGTTTTGGGCCTCAAAGCCCAAGTTTTGAGTACTATTGTTGTAAAGACTCCACGAATTGTGGGCGCAGAGCGTGAATTGTATGATAGAGTCGTAGAGTTGTCCCCCTAAGTTTTGAATGTAGTGTTGGCCTACCCATGGTCTGCGGACCATGGGATTGTATAAATAGACCGAGGCTCTAAGTTGTAAAGTAGTTAGTAGCTAACGAATGGAATCTAGAATATAGTGAGCATAGAGTAAGAGTCTAAGTACCTTGGGTCGTAGTACTAGGAAGAGGATCTGTAGCTGAGTGCACAGAGGCCTAGTAGAGTCTGCAGCTGAGTGCGTGGACCCCTGCAGCTGAGTGCGCAAAGGCCTAGTAGAGTCTGCAGCTGAGTGCGCGGACCCCTGCAGCTGAGTGTGCAGGGTAGAGTCAAGTCTGTAACCAGAGAAAGAGATAGTAAAGAGAAGTTTGATTCCAAATCTTGTGTATCTATTTTGAATTATCGTATGGTTGATATCTTCTACAATTATACTATTTTATTTATCTCACGCACTTGTATGAATGTTGAACATTGTTAAGTATAACTAAACACATATAGATAAGCTAAGTGATCAACTAATATCGGGTTAACAGTAAGTATTTGGGCAATAACATTGTTCGGGCCCCAAGTAGGGTTGCGCGAGGGCGGCATCGCAAGCTGCGAGGTACTTATAAGTGCGCGTAGTGACATGCGTGCAGGGTTGAACCGCAGACCACTTGAAATCATCAGATATCTATAGGGTGCGAAAACCTGGTTCTAGCACCCTCCCATACTACTTCAAGTGAGACCTCAGTCCGCGCTCCACAGACTGTTGCCGAAAGGGCCAGTAGTATCGAGATTTGTTTGGCTAAATCACCTCTAAACCTGGGTCAGGCCCCAACAAGCCAACATAAACTTAGGGAAGATACACCCATGGGGAAACACTAGAGAATAATCTAGTTTAATTCTAAATACGAGAGGAAATTTTGCAATTGTTTTGTTGCTTTTGAGTCATTAGCATATGGGAGAATATGTTGGTGAGTCCTCTATACTTGTTTTCCCTTCGATTCAATAAAATAATTGATCTAGTCAAATCAAACTACAGTTTCTACATTAAGTTTATCCAAGATAAATTTCTATATCCTTTTGTCGAATGTGACTATTATTTTTTTTGTAAGCTTAGCATGACCTTTTCATTCATTCATTTTCATCAAATGCAAGTTACAACCATAATTAAGAAGTCCAGTGACCTCAACCTACCCATTGGGAAACCAAGTTTGTTGGCCATCAAACAATGTTATATGCCATCCAAAAATAATATAGTTTGAGTCTATATAATAGTGCCTTATAAGACTGAATGTCTATAAACCATCTACATACTAAATAACTATAACATCGAAGCCTAGTCGACATATACATCATAGAAAATTAAACAAAAATGAGTGCAACAATAGACAAGCATACTGCTAATCATCAGAGGACTCCCAGGAGTTGGGCCATTTAAACTTTAACCTGGTATTTCAAAATAAGGAAGACACGAAATGTGTTTTTCAATACAGCTGAGATGGACATTTTGTTGCTAAATTTGGAACTATGTAAGTTGAAATTCTTTCTGAATTTCTTGGAAACCTAGATAATATTTAAAAAATCCATTTGGAGAGTTCCTCATAGCCTTGGCCATAATGTTTTTTATCAACCAATAGAGGTGAACAGTTTGCTTGTGTTGGGTGGTGCGACCTCTAGAATGTCCCTGATCGGGAACTAAGTCACACCAATCTTCCACTTGAAATTCAACTTCTGCCCATTGGTTAAGTTCAGCTTCCCAATTTGAAATTAATTGTCAAACTTGCACCAGAGCACATGTTTGATAGGCATGGACTGCATCATAGATGAGATGATAATTTGGCTTACAACCACAACTCGGCGGTTGACAGGTTGGCTCCTCACTGTCCCACTTACTTTCCCCGCCCACAACCAGTTCTACCTGAAGAATTTGCACCAGGGGTTGGGCGAGCCATAAGGATTTACATCCAGACAACAAAAACAACAAAAGCCATGATACCCACTAGATGGACCACAAACATAGGGAAGCCTATCCACTTGGTTTCGAGGAAACTACAATGGTTGTAAGGACCTGACAAAGTAACACAACATAGAGGCAGTGTGCATCTTACGTTAGGCTCAAGCCTGTCAATTAACTTGGGGGTAGAGTAAGGCTTCCAACCCTGACATAAGCTACCATATTCTGGCTCCCTGAGACCATACACAAAGGCAAGTCAGGGTGAGCCTGCCACCCATGGAAGAATTAACCACAGACCAGCTCCCCAAGCTCCCCAAGCCTAATTTTAGCAAAACCAAAAAGAAAGACGCAATAAATCAAACGCAGGAGGTTCAAACTCCTTCCCATTCTCATAACCAACACTTCAATGAAATATCCAACACCGACGAATAGACATGCACCAACCAAATAACTCCAATCTAGAAAAATATAATACATTCCCATGCGAGATAATAGAATGCCAAAGAGAACAAAAATAGACACATAAAAAGCATACAGCACAGAGGAAAAAACAATGGAATCTTTCCAATTTTCCGGACACCAGTTCCATTTCCTTACAGATACCTTATTATAAAACTTGCCTCTCAAGATCCGAGAGATAGTAGAGTATCTTGCAAACCATGGCTAGTGAGGAGGAGTAAAGAAAATTAATGCGTGGTGGATGATGACATTAAACTGAGGAGACTAGTTATGTTTGAGAGACTGACCCGCAAAGATTTCCTTCTAGGCAAGAACACACTTTCCACCACTAATTACTAACATCAAGCACGAAACAATTAAACACTTAGAGTTGTGAGCCCTTACCACCTGGAGGGAGAATTCAGTATGGCTCATTGCATCACCATTAAGAAGTAGCATGTGCGCTCCCACCCAGCCTTAATAACCAATCATGTGAGGGCTCGAGGTGAGCCGCCTCCAGCCCCTTCATCAACCAATGTACCCATGATTTTGATCCCGAGGAGATCCATTAGTTGTCTCACACCACAATTGGGGAGTAAAATTTGATTATTATTAATGTATTGAGTTCTTTATATTAGCTTAAATAATATTAATTAATATATTGTAGCACTTAAACATAGAAGATAAAAATAAAATAAAAATATATAAGGTATGTTGGTGAATTGTGTTAATGAATAGTTAAACGATTATGAATCATATTAGTGTTAGAGTTGGTTTTCCTAAAGGCGATGAAGGGATTACCACAATGAACACTACCAAGGAAATTGTAACAAGGTGAAGAGTTAATTTCGAAGAATATTGAGATTGGAACAAGAATACGTAAGATCATCGCTGTAGCTTGTGTACAATCACATAAAATATAGGGAAATAAGAAGAAAAGTAGAACTTTGTGGGCATAAATAAACAAAGAGGTAACATTAAGCCAAGCAAGGTGGAAAGAGAAAGTGGAAAGTGAAAGGAAAAAAAGACAATTGTAGTTTCACACGAATGTGAATATCTAAATAAACACTACAAGAACTGTAATTTCAATAGTTGTACTTGTAGAAATTAATGTGTAGATTAAATAGTGCTCATGAAATTTACTAAATCACAAGACTTGAAGCTACTCTACTGGTCTACATAATTTAATTCACCATCTAAAATAAGAATCATAGACACACAAAAGGAAACATCACACATGCACAAATATTTATCTAAGGGGAATCAACTGCTCAAAACCCCTTACTATCTATATTGCATTAATCAGATAATAAAGAAGAAATGCAATGCTTGCTTAAGCCTGAGCACACCCTACAAGTATATAGTTTATCCCCCTGCCTAACTAACTGAACCTGACCCAACACTTAGCCAATTTCAATCCTTCCCAAACTCCTATTTCCTTGTGTTATTCCCTTGGGAAATTGCCCCTATTTTTTAGGAATTTCACACCTAGGAATAGTGCAATAGCCTCGAGTTGATCTCTAACTGCATGCACCACCTGTACATATGGGAATATCCTACAACTAATAGTACATTGCCTTCAAATCTCCATCTCAACTAGGTAACTTGAATTCTCTACACACAACAATTATTTTAGGTTGATTGATCAATTAACTGGTTGATCATTGAGTGTGGTTGAAGTTCCACTTCCACAACTTGACCTCCAGTAGTTCTTTTGGCAGTTAGAACTAGCTAAATTGACAATAACTCAAATTCACTGAAATATATTGCTACAAATTAGTAATCAATCATGTAGAATTGAACTCAAGCTTCCCCAACTAAAA
Source organism: Pinus taeda (assembly GCA_000404065.3). NCBI lineage: Eukaryota > Viridiplantae > Streptophyta > Pinopsida > Pinales > Pinaceae > Pinus > Pinus taeda. The sequence continues at coordinate 29,059 of APFE031499629.1, forward strand.
TTTACAAAGTTAACTGAGTGACAAGATCCATGTCACCTCAGTTAACTACCTCCAAGTATTCTGTTGAAACAGAAATTCAAATTTTAATCTAGTTTGACCAAGGAAAAGTCAAAACTAGATTTTATTGCTGCATTTTCAACACTCCCTCTCAAAAAGAAAGGGATTATCAACCACTCCTACCCTGCACCTTTGGAACTCGAATTTTCCTCTTGACAAATCCTTTGTCAAAATATGTCCATCTTTTTCCTCAGTCAAAATGTACTACAACAACATTATCCGCCTCTGCACACAATCCCGTGGATGGTGATACAAGATATCAATATGCTTGGATCGATCATGAAATACAGGATTCTCATAGATTTTGATACAACTCTAATTATCAAAGTAAATCGCAATAGGATCCATCATCTGACCAAATAACCCAACACGAATCTTTCTCATCTAGGTTGCCTCACATGTTGCTTGACTTGCAACCATGTACTCTGCTTTTGTTGAGTTGAGTGCCACATATCTCTACGTTAAGATGTACCAAGAAACTATTGCTGACCAAACATTGAAAATTCCTCCTGATGTGCTCTTCCTATTTGATGGACTCCCTGCCCAGTCTGCATTTATGAAGCCTTGCAATTTCACTCCTTCTATTTGTTTGTACCAAATACCAAACTGAGTAGTTCCTTTGAGGTATCTCAACACATGCTTTGCTACCTTCCAATATAGTTTAGTTGGCTTAATCATTGCTTGACTAAGTTGGTTAACTGCATAACACATGTCTGGTCGTGTGTTCACCAAATACATAAGTGAATCCATGAGCTTCCTGTAAATGGTAGTCTCCACTACTTCACCTTAAGTAGGGTTTGCATCTGTCCATGCAAAACCTCTGAAGTATCTTGTTGGAATAGTTACCCTAAGAGACAAACAGTTCTCCATCACCTTGCCATACTTCCAATCCAAGGAAGTAGTGCATGAGGCCCATGTCCTTCATCTTGAACTCTCTTGAAAGGTACTCCTTGAAAGATCTGATTAGCTGCTCAACACTAGTAAGGATCAATTCATCAACATATAAGACAATAATCAATCATTTACCTTATACCAAAATATGATAGAGGTTTGCATCTGCTTCACTTTTGGTGAAGCCCAAATCGGTGAGATAATTATTGATCTTAGTGTACCAAGCATGGGTGCTCTCTTGAGTCCATACAACGCTAGTTTCAGTTTGCAAACATGTGTCTCTTTGTTAAAGGTCTCAAACCCATTCAGCTACTCAATGTTGGGGGTGTATTATATTCTTTCCATGACAAGTTCCCAAGGATGCGGGGTGGACCCAAAGATGGTGGGCGGACCTACCCATGGTTTTGTGCATGGGTTTTCCACGTGGTTTTGGAAATGATGGTTTTCTACCCATGGTATTTTGTAGATTCGGTCAAGGGAACTAAGATTATATTCTAATCCAAGGTTAATGGATTGGGGTTTATGAATGCTTCAGGATGTATATATATGTATTGTAACATTGAAAGGAATACAATGAAAAATCAATCTGGTAGTCCTGGTTTTGGGATCCAAGGGAAAATCTTAGTGTATATTTGTTTTATGTTCTCATCATTCTTTATTTTTTGTTTTAAGAATTCATTTGCAAGTAATTTTTGTACAGGGTTAAAACCTACACTCAATATACACCTCATCATCAATAACTCCATTGAGGAATGTTGTCTTCACATCCATTTGGTGTATCTTCCTCCCCATCTGCACTGGCAGTGCTAGAATTGACCTAATGGATGAGTACCTTGCTACTGGAGCAAAGGTCTCCTCATAATCAATTCACTCAACCTGATAGAACCCCTTGTCCACAAATCTAGCCTTTAGTTTCTTTATGCTTTCATATGCTACATGATTTACCTTGTAAAGCCATCTCGAACCAACCACTGATTTTTTTTGTTGGTCTTGGGACCACTTCCCAAACACTATTTCTAACAATGGAATCATCTTCCTCCACCATAGCATTAACCCATAGTGGTTTCTCTACAGCTTCCTCGAATGAGGATGGCTCAGTCTCTACAAGCTCACTCATCATAGCCATGTAGCCAGTGTACCAAATTGGTGGCCTCCTCTATCTAAGCTATGATGTGGGTGCTCCCACATTCCCTCTAGCATCCTGCAATAATCTTCCAGCTTCCACGGTTCACTTGCTTCTTTCTCTAAATGTCTATGATTTAGTGGATATCTCCACTCTCTGCTCCTTTTCTTATGGCTGCTCCACAACTTCCTGAGGTTCTTCCTTTGGAGCCAAAATCTCATGATCATGCTGCAACTAATGCTCCCTCTCTAGAGAACACTTCATTTCCTTCTCCTCATAAAAATTCACATCCCTTCTGACCATTGTCATCCTGAGGGATGACAAGTACACACGATAGTTGTGAGGTGTTTATGTGTACCCCACAAACTCTATTTTTAGCTCTAGTTTTTCCCTTGATTCTTTGGAAACATGACAGTAAATTGATGATCCAAAGATCCTGAAGTGTGACACATCTGGTTTCTTCCCTGAAAAATCTTCCTTTGGTGTACTCATGCCAAGAATCTTGTGAGGACTCTTGTTCTGCAAATAGACCAATGTGTTGCATGCTTCAGCCCATAGGTGTAGTGGTAGGCCTTGGTCATGCAACATCTCCCTTACTTCTCCAACAATAATTCTTCCTCTCAGCTGCCCCATTCTTTTGTGGGTTATGGGGTTTTTTCAACTCCTACTGAATTCCTTCCTTAGCACATATATTTTTAAACTCATTCAACATGTACTCACCTCTGTTATCGCTCTTGAGATCCTTCACTTTCTTGTCAGTTTCTTTCTCAACAAGTGCTTTAAATTCAACAAATTTAGAGAATGTCTGGTCTTTCTTCTGCATGAAGTAGATCCAGCACTTCTGTGAGAAATCATCTACAAATATAACATAATACTTGTGCTTGGTAGTGGAGGCTATGGAGAAAGGTCCACATACATCAGAATGGATCCTTTCAAGGATTTCATGCACCTTGTTGTCCTGATCATTGAAAGTGGTTTTTGTGTACTTCCCCAACATACACCCTTTGCATGTATCTCGTTGCTCTAGTGCTCCTTTGTGGAGGCCTGTAGAAATATATTGCATGATCTTCAAAGTGCCATGATGAAAATGGAAAGTATTCTATGCCATACTTCATCGACATCTTCGCTATGCACCTTCTTTGATTTTGTGCTCAATGTAGCATAATATTACACATTTAATTTGTAGAGGTTCTTCACTCGAACCCTGATCTACTTCACTTGTCCCGCAGTGATGTGTCTCAGGAAAGCCTTTACTTTGCTAAATATCATATTGTAGACATGATCTTCCAACATAGCTACAAAAACTAGATTCTTCTTCAGACCCTGTACAAACATCACAGCCTCGAGCTTGAGAAGGGAGCTAAACCCCCTCTGAAAAGTAATTGTACCAATATCGGTCACGTTATATCTTCAATCATCTCCCATCTCAATGTGCATATGGAGATCCTTCTCCTCCAATTCACTGATTTTTTTTTTTTGTTTCCTGTCATGTGCAATGAGGCACCGCTATCCAGATACCACACATTACCCATCACTATGCTTTCCATACATGAAATGAGAGTGAAATCAAGCTAAAACTGTGAATTCAAGGCTTCACATGTTGCTCCTCCCACTATCTTCTTGCTTGCATTCTTGTGTGGACACTTTGTTGAATAGTGCCTGAATTCATGATAGTGAAAGCACTTGATTCTCGAAAAGTCTTTCTTCATGCCCCCTTGACTCAAATCTCCTTTGGATTGGGATTTATTCCCTTTCCCTTTCTTTGCCTTTCCATCCAAGGCGCAACTCTCCTTATCCTCACCCTTGGATGAGGTTTTGTCTCTGGTGTTTTGCCTTATCTCCTCCTGTACCAAATCGGACCACAAGTGTTCCCAATTTGGTAGTTTCTCCCTCTCATTCATCGAATCTTGTTAGTTATGCTAGCTCTTGGGAAGGGCTAGGCTCACCATGTCTATGATTGAGTGTATGTCTCCACTCTCTGCTCCTTTTCTTGTGGCTGCTCCACAATTTCCTGAGGTTCTTCCTTTGGAGCCAAAAGCTCATGATCATGCTGCAACTAATGCTCCCTCTCTAGAGAACACCTCATTTCCTTCTCCTCATCAAAATTCACATCCCTTCTGACCATTTTCATCCTGAGGGATGACAAGTACACATGATAGTTGTGAGGTGTTTATGTGTACCCCACAAACTTTGTTTTTAGCTCTAGTTTTTTCCTTGCTTCCTTGGAAACATGATAGTAAACTGATGATCTAAAGATCCTGAAGTGTGACACATACGGTTTCTTCCTTGAAAAAGCTTCCTCTAGTGTACTCATGCCAAGAATCCTGTGAGGACTCTTGTTATGCAAATAGACCATTGTGTTGCATGCTTCAACCCACAAGTGTAGTGGTAGGCCTTGGTCATGCAGCATCTCCCTTACTTCTCCCACAATACTTCTTCTTCTCAACTACCCCATTTTGTTGTGGGTTATGGGGCGTTGTCAACTCCTGGTGAATGCCTTCCTTAGCACATATATTTTTAAACTCATTCAAAATATACTCACCTTTGTTATTGCTCCTGAGATCCTTCACTTTCTTGCCAGTTTCTTTCTCAACAAGTGCTTTAAATCCAACAAATTTAGAGAATGTTTGGTCTTTCTTCTGCATGAAGTAGATCCAACACTTCCATGAGAAATCATCTACAAATATAACATAATACTTGTGCTTGGTAGTGGAGGTTGTCGAGAAAGGTAGAATGGATCCTTTCAAGGATTGCACGCACCTTGTTGTCCTGATCATTGAATGTGGTTTCTGTGTACTTCCCCAACATACACCCTTTGCATGTATCTCACTGCTCTAGTGCTCCTTTTGGGAGGCCTGTTAGGATTCCAGGAAACTCTCCTAGGTTGTAGCTCGGAGATGCCTGGTAACATATAAATCCAACTATTGTTGCAGGTTTAGTGGAAGGAATGATGTTTGAGTTCAAGCCAGATAACCACTTCTACTTTGTTTCACTCCAGACATGCGTGAACACCCTCAAACTAGAAGGCTTTAGACCACCAATGCTCACAGTTTGAGGTATGAGGTGTATATGGAGAATACTAACCACACTAGCATATGCACAAGACCATGTGATGGTCGGCTGCAACTAGTAAAGAAACCTGTAAATCTAATCTACTAATGCCAAGACAGGATGACAACTCTCCTGCATTAGATAGGAAGAAACCTGAGCAACCTATTCAATGATGCAATCAAAGCTTTAACACAGAGATAAGATGACAATTATCTAGTGCTAAAGACCATAAGCTTGAGAATACAACATATCAGGCACAAGCTTAGAATAAGAAGAAAATGGACATTGAGCAATTAACAACAAAAGAAGCTTGTATTAGCTGAAAATGAAGACGAGACGCTGCAAGTGACAAAATATCTACAGTCTCCAAAAGTTGAACCTTACATCAAATGCCAACCTTGATTACATCTTGCCTCTAGGTATTTATAGTTTTACATTACAAGGGCACTTGGCGATTTAGGTATCGACGGGTCATAATTGAACCACCAACTACATTTAACTGCCTGATGGAGTCTCTGAACGTGTTTGCTTGCTTCAGTGGGTGAATCAGATCTGTTTAGGTGTTGTGTTGTCCTTTTTGGCTGTTGGAGTGCTCATACCAGTGGAGTCCATGACTGATAAATTCAGCTATAGGGTTGTGCTGTGTCCTTTTCCCCTTTGGCCATGTCTTCTGTTAAATATGGTTGTTGGGGAATGACTGTGATTGGTACTAGCAAAGCTGGTCATCTCCTTCTTCGGGCAACAGAGTGGTAAAGGACGTGGAATGCATGGGAAAGTGGAAGATTTGGAAGAACAGGAAGAATGGTCATTGGATCGCTGAAATGGACGGCAGAGATGGCTCGGCGGAGGCTATCGGCCGAGGTGGGGAGTGGGGTGAATCAGGACCATTGGATCTTCAGTGGATAGATCAGACGGCCATCGGAAAGTGGATTTGCGCGGGCATTTAACAAGCGGGGCAGTTTGGTTGGGCAGTAAATGTATTCATCGCACCGCTTTTGGGCACTAAGTGATAAATGCCCGGGGTCGCACGATTCCAATCAACGATCGACACGTAGCGGTAAATGAGAGAGAAAAATTTCTCTCATTGTGCACTAACGTTCGATTAAGTTGCTGGCACGATGAGAGCAAAGGTCGTCAGATCTTTATGGAGATGATCTGATAGTGGGGAGTCTGACGGCGGGTCGCCTTTATCGAGAGCGACAGGAGCTGTTGGATCGGCGGGGACTGCTCAACGGCAGGAATTCAGCGAGGCGTTTATGAGCACATGAGGTCATATGGGTGAGGTTCTATGGTGGATTTGGTTTTGCGTTTGGGACTAAAGTCAAAAGGGGCTAATCTTGTCGAGTTTAGGAGAAAAATATAGGAGTGGAGGTGGTGGAGAGAAAGTGGGTTAGAAGGAGAAGGGAGAATGACCCATGAGGGGCCCCTTTTTAAGACACCATCACACAAACCAAGCTTTCCTCTGACAATAGAAATTTAGCACTATATAGCGGAGCTAACACTTGTTCCTTCTGGGGATGAAAGCCTCCCTGTGAGGTTTCAAGAACCGTAGACCACTGCATCTCATACAAAAACAAGATCAACAATCTTTCCTAGTGTTCCATTGGGCATGGAGTCTAATTAAGCCTACACTAAAACTTGTAAAAGAACATATTTACAATACTAAGGCCTGAAGGCCTTAAACAACATAAACCTTTATAAACCACCCATTCAATTGGCCATCAAAAATTGTTTCTCCTTCCATACTTTGTAGCATGAAAGTGTTGTTCCCCTAGATCAGAGAAATGACAAAAGGTCCAGTCCACAAAGCATCAAACTTCCCATGATTGCCTTTATTTTCCTTCAGTGCATCCCATTTGAGCACCAAGTCCCCAACTTGAAAATGGTCCATATTTTCCTTTTTGTCAAAGGCATCCTTGATTCTCTTTTAATGTGATGTAGAATTTTCAATCAGTTGATCTCTGATTTGATGTACTTCAGCCAAGTCACTAATTCTTTTTGCCACGTCACTTTCCTCATTCTGCTCTTCCTGCAAGAACTTTGCCACAGGGAGGGTCAATTGGATTGGGAATACAACCTCAGTGCCATATACCAGCTTGAATGGAGAATTACCTGTGGACTTCTTGGTGGTTACTATTAGGACTCCAAGAAACTCTCCTAGGTTGTAGCTCAGAGATACCTGGTAACATATAAATTCAACTATTGTTGCAGGTTAAATGGAAGGAATGATGGTTTGTTCAAGCCAGATAACCACTTCTACTTTGTTTCACTCCAGACATGCATGAACATCCCCAGACTACAAGGCTTTAGACCACCAAATGGTCATAGTTTAGATATTGGGTGAAGGTGGAGAATACTAACCACACCAGCAGATGCACAAGACCATGTGATGGTCGACTGCAACTAGTAAAGAAACCTGTAAGTCTATTCTACTAATGCACAGAAAGGATGAAAGCTCTCTAGCATTAGATAGAAATAAACCTGAGTAACCTATTTAGTGATACATTCAAGAATCTAGCACAGAGATGAGATGACAATCATCTGGTGCTAAACCTCAAAAGATCAAGAACACAACATATCAGGCACAAGCTTAGAACAGAGCAAAATGGAAAGTGAGCAGGTAACAACAAAAGAAGCTTGCATTCGCTGAAAATGAAGATGAGACGCTGCAAGTGAAAAAATATCTACAGTCTCCAGAAGTTGAACCTTACATCAAAATACCAATCGCCAACCCTGATTACATCTTGTGTCTGGGTATTCATAGATTTACATTACAAGGGCACTCGGCCATTTAGGTATGGAGGGGTCATGATTGACCACCAACTGCATTTAACTACTTGATGGAGTCTCTGACTGTGTTTGCTTGCTTTAGTGGACGAATCCGATCTGCTCAGGTGCTATGCTGTCCTCTTAGGCAATTGGAGTGCTTGTACTAGTGGAGTTCCATAACTAATAAATGCAGTTACAGGGTCATGCTCTGTCCTTTTCTCCCTTGGCCATGCCTTCTATAAAGATGGCTGTTGAGGATTTACTGCGATTAGTACTGGCAAGCTGATCACCTTCCTCCTTTGGGAAAATGGAGTGGTCAGAGGACATGGACTACACGGGTGAACGGACAATCGAGATGAGAGGAAAGGATGACTGTCGGATCAGGAGAATAGACGGAAAAGATGGCTCGGCAGAGGATATCGGCCGAGGTGGGAGCAGGTTGAATTTGGGTTGTTAGATCTTAGGTGGCTGGATCGAACAATGATCGGGAGGTGAAGTGACGTAGTCGTTATCGGGCAGGGTGGATTGGTCGGTGGTAAACGGTATTAATCGTACCGCCTTTGGGCATAAAGCGGTAAAAGGACAAGACTGAGCAATGCCACTCATCGATCGACACGAAGCAGTGGATGAGAGAGAAAAATCGCTCTCATCGCATGCTAACATTCGATCACATCGCAGGCGCGATAAGTGCAAAGGCTGCCAGATCTCGGTGGAGGTGATCGGACGGTGGAGGAATGATCGTGCAGGTTGCTCTATCGAGCACGACGGGAGCTATTAGATCAGCGGGGAAGATCAGCGGCGAAGAAAAAATGTGATGAGTTATAAAGGTGCAAGGTCATATGGTTGAATTTTTATGGCGATTTTAGGCTTTGCGCTCGGGGCTAAAGTCCAAAGGGGCTATTTTATAGGGTTTAGAGGAAAAATAGAGGAAACGAAGATGAAGGAGAATAAGCGGGGTAACGGAAAAAGGAGAAAGTGACCATTATGAGCTTTCTTTTGAGCACAACCTAGCAGACCAAGCTCATCTCTGACCTTGAAAAATCGGTGTTACATAGCAGAGCTAACAGTTACCTTGTCAGCCCACAATGCAAACTTCAGCTTGGAATCCCAGTTCCTTTTGTTGTCTTCTAGCAACTTTTTGATTATCCTTATTAGGCTCTTGTTGGATGATTCTTCTAGGCCATTACCTTGAGGGTAATATGAGGTGGAATGAACTAGCTTAATGCTCATTGAGTCACACATGTCCACCAACTCTTTTTCCATGAAGGCTGCTACATTGTCTGTAACCAATTTGTGTGGACAGCCAAACCTGGGGAAGATGTTTTCTGTCAAGAACTTAATGACCACATGGTGATCAGCTTTGCTAGTAGGGATGGCCTCAATCCATTTAGTGAAGTAGTCAATGGCTACTAAGATCCATCTGTGCTGGCCATTGGAATGTGGATTAATTTCTCCTATAAAATCCAAACCCCACTGTTGAAAAGGGCCACTGGCATGTATTGGCTTCAAGGGTAAGGACTTCAACTATTTTTTTCCTTCAAACCTCTGGCACCTGTCACAAGATTTTACAAATGAAAAGACATCAGAAAACAAAGTGGGCCAGTAATACCCAGCTCTGAGGATTTTGTGGGTCGTGGTTTTCCGGTAGTGATGTCCTCCACATATGCTGGAATGAAACTGATGCATGACCACCATAGATTGTTCCTTGTCCAGACATCTCAAAACAATTCTAGATGGATCCCTCCAATAGAGAAAATTTTCATGAATACAAAACCTGGCTACCTAGAGCTTAACAGTGCTAATTTGGCTTGAACTAAGACCTGGAGGAACTTCTGGCTTCAGCAAAAATTGAGCTATTGTAGAATACCATTCACAAGAAACTAGATTTTCAGCCAATGACTAGTTCTGCCCTGGTTCAACTGTTTCTTCCCCTATTCGTCTGTCATCTGAGTTTGTGCTTATCAAATTCATGTCCAGCATCCTGCAATTTTCTTCAGCCATTAGCTTCGCAAGGCCCTGACCTTTGACAAGCTTGGTGGGCTCTAATTCTATGTTGAATTCAATAAGCTTTGCAATCCATTTAGCCCTTCTTCCATCAACATCTGGCTATGTTAGGACATCCTTTACTGAAGAAGAGGGCACATATGCAATTATCTTGGAATGAAGAATGTATATCCGGAAAGCTTTCAAATATTTGATCAGGTCATAAGCCTATTTTTCGATGATATCATACCTTAGTTCGGCATCCCTAAATGTTTTGCTGAAGAATGCTAGTGGATGCTCTGAACCCCCATCATCTTTCTGCAATAGGACTGCTGCAAGGGTATCACCAAAAGCAAAGGAGAAGATATGGAACTCCTTGCTATAATCTGAGCTGATCAAAGTGGGAGCTTCCATAATAGCTCTTTTAATGGCTTCAAAAGACCTTCTTGTTGTATCATTCCACTTAATCTCTAATCCCTTTTTTAGCATGGAGGTGATGTGCTTTACAAATTCTGCGAAATTAGGAATAAACCTCCTTACAAAAATTATTTTGCCCGGAAAGGATTGGATGTCCTTTTTTAATCTTGGGACAGACAAGCCCTGTGTTTCTTTCACTCTTTCTGGGTCAATCTTGACACCTATAGCAGAAACAATGTGTCCTAGAAGCTTGCCTTCTTCTAAAGCAAATTGAGACTTCTTAGGATTCACTGATATCCCAAACCTTCTGCACTTCAGAAACACTTTCCTTAAATGCTGCAAATGATCTTGATGGCTACTAGAGTATACTGTTATATCATCCAGGTAGGCAAGGACAAATTTATCCTTCTCTCCTACAAATGCTATATCCATAGCTCTCTGAAAGGTGGCTCCAGCATTCATCAGCGCAAAAGGCATCTTGGAGTACATAAAAGTGCCCCAAGGAGTGGTGAATGTAGTCTTTTCTTGGTCATCTGGATGTACAGTAACTTGATTATACCCTAAAAATCCATCCAGGAAAGACATAACCTTGGCTCCTCAGACTTTCTGTAGCAAATGCTCCATCTTGGGTAGAGGATAATTGTCCTTTTTAGAGCATTTATTCAAGTTCCTGAAATCAATGCACATCGTGATTTCTCCACTCTTCTTCCTCACCACTACCAAGTTGGCTACCCACTTCGAATATCCCAAAGGGACTATGATTTTGGCAGCCCAACTTCTTGATTTTTTTCTCAATCAGAGGGAGTAGCAAAGGATTTATTGGTCTCAGCTTCTGTTTGAAAGGAATGGTGTCTTTCTCCAATGGGACCTTATGCTGGATGATCTTTTTGTCATAAATTTTGAGGTCAATGTATTCCCAAGCAAAAACATCAGCAAATTGCTTCATTAGGGTGTAGTACTCAGAACTTTGGGCAGCAGACAAATGGGTGGACAGATTTATATACTTTGGATGATCTAGACCCCCTATGTTATGCCTATGGACTGCAGACTGATCTTCTTTGAGCCATCTTATGAGGCACATTGTTATGGTCAAATAGCTTCTCTAGAGGCACTAGCCCCTTTGGTATATGATTGCTAGGCAGTTGAACAATATTGTCTTGGCCAATTCTGGTCTTTAGCTAGGGCTGGGGACATTCTTCCAAGGTTTCATTTTCTTGATCAATTTACATTTCAAAGAATTCGTCAATGACTTGCAAAAACCTATTTACTTCATCATCATCGTCAAAAACCTTCCAATGCTGGACATTATCAAGCAAGGATGGTTTATATTTTATCTAGACTTCATAAACCAACTTAGGGGGCATGGGAGGGATGAACATGCTAGCAAACACGGCAAGGGAATCAGCAAGCTGATTTTTTACTCTAGGAATATATGAGATACAAAAACTATCAAAAGAATCTTTGAGTCTCCATACCTCATCTCTGTATGCTTTCAGCCTCGGGTGCCTTACTTGGAAAGTTTTGTTCACTTGTTGAATGATGAGATCAGCATCTCCAAACACCTTTATGTCTCTGATTCCCATGTCTTTGGCAGTGTTTAAGCCCAATATCAGAGCCTCATACTCTGCTATATTGTTGGTGACTTGAAAAGTCAGTTTAAAAAACAGATGTGTGCTTTCTTGTTTTGGAGACACTAGCACCACTCCTACTCCTACAGTTTCCTTTGAATAAGCCCCATCAAAGAACATCTCCCAAGTCTGTGTCCCTACTTTTTCCATGGCCTGACCTACTGTTTTCTTGAGCTACACCGAGGCCCTCTGGGATTCTTCAATTTGGAGAATACATGCTCCAAAATCAGTGTCCACAGTGTAAATAGGATGATTAGTGGGATTCTTCTCATCACTAATGATATAGGCCAGTTGGGCTTCTCTATACAATCTTTTGCTCTCTCCTCCAAAAACTAGGACAATGGCATAAGATAAGTCATTTTGCAATGTCCCACCTAACCTCTTAATCCACCCTCTGGAAAGGAGCATACCAAACTTAGGGGGAACATCTGCTACCACAATATCCATCATCATGCTCTTCATGGGCAGCTGAGTTAGGGTGATAGCCAAGTCTTTGATTAACCCCAGACATTTCACCTTCCTTGAATCAAAGGAGAACAAGTCATGATAAGGTCTGGTAATATCAAGGCCTAACTCTTCCATGACAGCTTTGGGCATCAGATTATGGCTGGTGCCTGTGTCTAGCAGACAGTGGTGGAGAACTTTGTCATAAATGGTCAAGGAGACATAAAATGATGGGGAATTGTTATCAGCAGGTTCATTCATTGGGCTAAGCACTACTGTCGATTTATCATCTTGTAAATTCACATAGTCATGGGGTGCTTGTGTGGCTTTCAGCTCAAGGGCATCAAGGATAGGCTTCCTAAAGGCCTCACTCTTTACAAGTTCTCTCAGAGGTACATATATCTTCAACTTCTAGACTTCTCATTCAAAACAGAAAGGGGAAGGGGACTTGTCAGGGCTTCTTACCTCTTGAGTTGGTGCTTTAAGGATGATGGGATCAACTATTGGTCTCTTTTGTTTGCTGATTTGTTGCTTTGTGGGGACAACGGTTCTTTGGGCAGGATTCTCTTTGACATTACTCGTTTTTGACCTCAAGTTATATCTTTGTTGGTCTTCAGTCTATAGAATAGCTTCTCTATCCCACTCTTGATTGGTTTGGTCCTTGAGTAATGAATCTTCGTACGCAGCCAATGTCAAAAAGGCAACGCTGCCCTTGTCCTCCATGCAGTGAATCTCATCCTCTTCATCAAATTGTTCCCCCTCCATGACTATGTTCTGGAAAGGAGCCTTAACCCTTTGTTCTTCACTGGCCTCTTTGCCCCTCTGAATGATCTGCAATTGTTCATTTGCTCTTCTGAATGGATTGGGATTTCTAGGAGCAAATGTATTAGGTAGCCTTGCCTTCCCAACACTCCTGTTCAACCTTCAGTTTGGATATTTCAGTAGCCAATGACTCTATCATTTTAGTCATTTTATCTAATTTAGGTTTTGAAGATGAAGCAGCAGAAGAAGAAGCCTCACCTCTCTGCCTCCTTCTATCAACATGTCCTTTGAGTTTTTCTGCAACCATGATACTGGATTCCACCTCCAAGGCTGCATCTTGCATTTCGGCTAGAGTAGCAAATCTTCTTTCTCTTAATAGTAGGCAGAAATCATAATCGAAGGCATTGGCATAAGTGAGCTTAGCAGAGGTGGGGGTAGGCTTCACCTCAGCTGGTATCTTACTATACATACGATTGAATCTTTTATTGAAGTCAGACAATGACTCCCCATTTTTGCTTTTCAAGTTGCCAAACTCAGTATGGTAGTATGGGAGATCTTTCTTATCCCCCCAATGCCTTAAAAACACATCATCTAATGCTTCAATGTCTGTTATAGACCTGGGGGTCAGTTCCCGAAACCACTTTCTAGCCTCTCCATCAAGGCTTTGGACAAGCACTCTCATCCATACATCATCTTCACTGATATCTAGGTTATCAGCATAGCTATAAAAAGACTCAAGGTGTTCTTCAGCTGTTACTCCCTCTGTACCAGTGAACTTAGGCATGTATTTCAGATACTCTCCTGCAGGCATGGCATTCAAAGGAACAGGTAGGACTTGGGGTCCATACCTAGCAGCTATTATTCTTTCCATTTTGGTGGGTGCTTGTGGGCCTGCCATGACTGGGGTAGATGGGAGAGTACTGGCAGTTTGGAAGGTAGGGAGCTGAGCAATGAATGATAGGGCTAAAAGAGTATGATGGATTGGAAGGGGGTTTTTCTTTGGATTGAGATCCAAAGGGGAACTTATTGGACAAGGAGCTTTATGAATCTCTGAGAGTATTTCTTCACTGAGAGTGCTAGGCTCTATATTTTCAACATGTACATGCTCAGTTATAAGGCTTTCTTGCAGAGATACATAAGATTGTTTAGGCTTACCTGATCCTGATGCCCCTTTCTGTGATATCTTCCTTTGCTTGACAATCTTATTAGGGTCAAGTACTAGGTCAACTGGTGATTTCTAAGGATTTCTCTGAGTATGTCTTACAAACTGAGCCAGAACTGTAATGTGGAGTCGCCAAGAGGTTCGGCCTCTAGTAGAGTCGCCAGATAGATGATTACAACCAAAAATGTGTCCATACTTTGTCTATCATCAAAGTTGGATCTGTGTCGTTCTCGTAGGGAAGCTGAGCTTCAATCTCCTCTCCTCGGCAACGGCGCCAATTATGTTAGGATTCCAGGAAACTCTCCTAGGTTGTAGCTCGGAGATGCCTGGTAACATATAAATTCAACTATTATTGCAAGTTTAGTGGAAGGAATAATGTTTGAGTTCAAGCTAGATAACCACTTCTACTTTGTTTCACTCCAGACATGCGTGAACACCCTCAGACTACAAGGCTTTAGACCACCAATGCTCACAGTTTGAGGTATGAGGTGAATATGGAGAATACTAACCACACCAGCAGATGCCCAAGACCATGTGATGGTCGGCTGCAACTAGTAAAGAAACCTGTAAATCTAATCTACTAATGCAAAGATAGGATGACAGCTCTCCTGCATTGGATAGGAAGAAACCTGGGGAACCTATTCAATGATGCAATCAAAGTTTTAACACGAAGACAAGATGACAATTATCTAGTGCTAAAGACCATGAGCTCGAGAATATAACATATCAAGGCACAAGCTTAGAATAAGAAGAAAATGGACAGTGAGCAGTTAACAGCAAATTCCAACCTTGATTACATCTTGTTGCAGTTTTAGTGGAAGGAATAATGTTTGAGTTCAAGCCAGATAACCACTTCTACTTTGTTTCACTCCAGACATGTGTGAACACCCTCAGACTACAAGGCTTTAGACCACCAATGCTCACAGTTTGAGGTATGAGGTGAATATGGGGAATACTAACCACACCAGCAGATGCACAAGACCATGTGATGGCCGGCTGCAACTAGTAAAGAAACATGTAAATCTAATCTACTAATGCAAAGACAGGATGACAGCTCTCTTGCATTAGATAGGAAGAAACCTGGGCAACCTATTCAATGATGCAATCAAAGCTTTAACACAGAGATAAGATGACAGTTATCTAGTGCTAAAGACCATGAGCTCGAGAATATAACATATCAGGCACAAGCTTAGAATAAGAAGAAAATGGACAGTGAGCAGTTAACAGCAAAAGAAGCTTGTATTAGCTGAAAATGAAGACGAGACGCTGCAAGTGAAAAAATATCTACAATCTCCAAAAGTTGAACCTTACATCAAATGCCAACCTTGATTACATCTTGCCTCTAGGTATTTATAGTTTTACATTACAAGGGCACTTGGCCATTTAGGTATGGAGGGGTCATAATTGACCACCAACTGCATTTAACTACCTGATGGAGTCTCTAAACGTGTTTGCGTACTTCAGTGGGTGAATCAGATCTATTCAAGTGTTGTGTTGTCCTTTTTGGCTGTTGGAGTGCTCGTACTAGTGGAGTCCATGACTGATAAATTTAGCTACAGGGTCATGCTACGTCCTTTTCCCCTTTGGCCATGTCTTCTATTAAATATGGTTGTTGGGGAATGACTGTGACTGGTACTGGCAGAGCTGGTCATCTCCTTCTTCGAGCAACAAAGTGGTCAACGACGTGGAATGCATGGGAAAGTGGACAATTTGGATGAACGGGAAGAATGGTCGTCGGATCGCAGAAATGGATGGCAGAGATGGCTCGACGGAGGCTATCGGGCAAAGTGGGAGCGGGGTGAATCAGGGTCGTTGGATCCTCAACGGATAGATCGGACGGCCATCGAAAAGTGCAGTTGCATGGACGTTTAATAAGCGGGGCGGTTTGGTTGGGTGGTAAAGGTATTCATCGCACCGCTTTTGGGCACTAAGCGGTAAATGCCCGGGGTCGCGTGATTCCATTCAACAACCAACACATAGCAATGGATGAGAGAGAAAAATCGCTCTCATCGCATGCTAACATTCGATTAAGTTGTTGGCGCGATGAGAGCGATGGTCGTCGGATCTTTATGGAGATGATCTGACAGTGGGGAGTCTGACGACGGGTCACCTTTATTGGGAGTGACGGAAGCCATTGGATCGATGGGGACTGCTCAACGGCGGGGATTCAACGAGGGGTTTATGAGCGCGTGAGGTCATATGGGTGAGGTTCTATGGTGGATTTGGTTTTGCGTTTGGGCTAAAGTCAAACGGGGCTAATCTTGTCGGGTTTAGGAGAAAAATAGAGGAATGGAGGTGGCAAAGAGAAAGCGGGTTAGAAGGAGAAGGGAGAATGACCCATGAGGGGCCCCTTTTTAAGACACCATCACACAGACCAAGCTTTCCTCTGACAATAGAAAGTCAACACTGTATAGCGGAGCTAACAAGGCCTGTAGAATCTATTGCACGATCTTCAAAGTGCCATGATGAAAAGGGGAAAGTCTTCTATGCCATAATTCGTCGACATATCCACTATGCACCTTCTCTACCTTTGTGCTCAATGTAGCATAATATTACACATTTAATTTGTAGAGGTTCTTCACTCGAACCCTGATCTACTTCACTTGTCCCATGGCGATGTGTCTCAGG
Source organism: Pinus taeda (assembly GCA_000404065.3). Classification (NCBI taxonomy): domain Eukaryota; kingdom Viridiplantae; phylum Streptophyta; class Pinopsida; order Pinales; family Pinaceae; genus Pinus; species Pinus taeda. The sequence continues at coordinate 45,974 of APFE031499629.1, forward strand.
AAAGCCTTTCCTTTGTTGAATATCACATCGTAGACACGATCTTCCAACATAGCTACAAAAGCTAGATTCTTCTCCAGACACAGTACAAACATCACATCCTTGAGCCTGAGAAGGGAGCCAGACTCCCTCTGAAAAGTAACTATACCAATATCGGTCACGTTATACCTTCAATCATCTCCCATCTCAATGTGCATCTGGAGATCCTTCTCCTCCAATTCACTAATTATTTTTTTATTTCCTGTCATGTGGAATGAGGCGCTGTTATCCAGATACCACACACTACCCATCACTGTGCTTTCCATGAATGCAATGAGAGTGAAATCAAGCTAAAACCGTGAATTTAGGTATTCACCTGTTGCTCCTCCTACGATCTTCTTACTTACCTTCTTGTGTGGACATTTTGTTGCATAGTGCCTGAATTCATGATAGTGAAAGCACTTGATTCTGGACAAGACTTTCTTTGTGCCCCCTTGACATGAATCTTCTTTGGATTGGGATTTATTCCCTTTTCCTTTCTTTTCCTTTCCATCCAAGGCACAACTCTCCTCATCCTCAGCCTTGGATGAGGTTTTGTCTCTGGTGTTTCGCCTTATCTCCTCATGTACCAAATCGGACCACAAGTGTTCCCAATTTGGTTATTTCTCCCTCTCACATCGAATCACAGCATTTTGTTAACCTGCTCAGGTATTGTGGAATGGTCTCATTCCTTTGTATCTTGATATTTTAAATCCTGTCCTTGAGTGCCAAATTCTTGTGGTCACTACTATTCTGGAAAATATCTATCAGTGCTTGCCACATTGCATACAAAGACTCTTTCCCATGGATGGAGACAATATGGTCTCGCACTCCTTCCAATATGATCCTCCTCTCCTTGGCAAGACACTTCTTCCAATCTGTTGGATTATGAGCATCAACTGTTGTTGGTTTCGTAATATCATTATCAATTAATTCCTTCAACCCATTATCCTCCAGTACTACCTCCATACGGTCCTTCCATACAACATAATTCGAGCTTCCCTCAAGGGAATACTCAAGCCTTAGTCCATTGAAAGCCATCTTCTTAGTCCCAAATAAAACCTGCAACCTGATTTGCAACCTTGAACCTCGTGCAATGACAACTTTGAACCTCCAGCTCTGATATCATGTAGAAATTAATGTGTAGAATCAATATTGCTCATTAAATTTACTAAATCACAAGATTTGAAGCTACTTTACTGATCTACGGAAGTTAATTCACCATGTAAAACAAGAATCATAGACATGCAAAAGGAAACATCACACATGCACAAAGATTTATCTAGGGGAAAGCAACTACTCAAAACCGCTTACTATATATATATATATATTATATATATATAATATATATATATATAGAGAGAGAGAGAGAGAGAATAGAGAATAAATACAATGCTTTCTCAATCATGAGCACACCCTACAAGTGTATAGTCTATCCCCTTGCTTGACTGACTGAACCTGGCCCAACACTTAGCCAATTTCAATCTTTCCCAAGCTATTATTTCCTTGTGTTATTCCCTTGGGAAATTCCCCCTATTTTTTAGGAATTTTACACCAAGGAATTGCACAATAGCCTTAAGTCAATCTCTGACTGCATGCACCACATGTACACAGGGGAGTATCCTACAACTGATAGTACATTGCCTTAGAATCTCCATCTCAACTGGGTAACTCGAATTCTCTGCTTGAAACAATTATTTTGATTTGGTTGATCAGTTAAATGGTTGATCACTAAGTGTGGTTGAAGTTCCACTTCCAAAACTTGACCTCCATTATTTCTTCTAACAAACAGAAATCATTAAACTGACAATAACTCAAATTAACTGAAATATATTGCTACAAATTAGCAATCAATCATGTAGAACTAAACTCAAGCTTCCTCAACTCGAATTTATTGAGTTAACTGAGTGACAAGAGCCATGTCACCTCAGTTAACTACCTCCAAGTATTCTGTTGAAATAGAAATTTTAATTTTAATTTAGTTTGACCAAGGCAAAGTCAAAACTAGATTTTCTTGCTACATTTTTAACAGCACTATGGAGAATTGTTGGAATTTATGCCCATATTGCATTCAAAGTGCCACAAACAAAAAATAAGAATATGAATATAGGTGAAGAGTACAAGGTGGACGAAATTTTCAATATCTTTGGCAAGATCATATGTATCTATATGCAGAGAGAGTTTAGTTTGTTTAGCTTCAATACTTTGGAGGAAAGAGAAATGACTAAACTCTTTCACATAAATATTTAACTCGATAACACTAAGGTAGATCCCCTTTTTGACACTAGGTCTCTTTCCTTTTGAAAATCAACTCGTTTAGAAGAGAATATTGGATTGGAAGTGCATGAACATCCTCATCCATATCCATTGGTATGGATCTACCAAGATTTGTAGTTGAGAATCATCGAACAATTTAATATCATAGTTTCTACTGATTCAGACATCATTGATGAAGTAGAGGTAGATCTTATACCATTAAATGTATGTGAAGTAATATTGGGGATCCATTTTATGTGCTTGAGGGATGTAATATTTACACAAAGGGAAAACTGATGTTATTTGGTCAAGGATAGAAAAATAGATTTTAGAGCTCATAAGGGTAATTTGGAACTCTTAGTGATAAGTGCACAACAAGCTTGAAGGTTGATAGGTGAAACACGAAGTTTGAATTAGTTTTCTTGATAAACAATTAACAAAAAGAAGGAATATGGCTATCAAAGCATCATTGGATGGTCATGACAAGAAGCAGAAACAACTTTTGGAATAATTTATTCAGTCCCAATAAGAAGTGATTCAAGAATCTAAATGGTTGCCAATGGAAAGGAATTTGGACATGACATTCAATTGATGTTGGATCTCCATTGCAAGGCACAAGATTATATAGGAAATGTTTGTTGAAATCCGAAGGCATAAATAAATAATTTTTGTAGTTGATGGAGGAAGGAGTCATAAGGACCAACATTATCACATGATGTGTATTGAATATTTCACATGGAATAATATAACCATCAATAATTCCTATGCTTTGGCATGGATTGAAAAAATATTGGATCAATTGTAATGATCCAAATACTTCAAAAAGCTAAAATTCATGGTAGGTTATCACTAAGTGTGAGTAAGAGAAGAAGACGCTTGGAAAATGACATGAAAACATGTTAAGGCTTGTATAATTGGTTGGTATGCCTTTTGGATTATGTGATATACCAACAACTTTTATATGTATGACAAATGATTTGTTACATCCATTTACAAATTCATATATGATGGATTATTTGGACAACTTTTTAATAATCATTACAACTTAGAAACAGCATATCTCATATCTAAGGTAGATATTGGACACGCGAAAGAAACATAAGTTGTTGTATAAGTTGTTGTGCTATCGGAAAGTGGTACAATCCTACTATTTTCACAAAGTTAAGATTTTTTATGGGAGCAACATAGTAATTACGAAAAATCGTAGCAACATTTTCAACAATTGTTACACCGCTTCATGTTTTGACAACAAAAAGGAAGTGTTTTCATTGGGGAAATCAAAAAAGATCTTTTGTAGAGATAAAAGGGAAAAATTAGTTAAGCATTAGTCTTGAATGACTAATTTGTAGCACTCTTTTAAAATTGAACTAGTACAAATGGGCATGCAAAGGGAAATATCCTCAAGTAAGGAAGGATACTTGTGTGCTACCGTTATAAGTTTTTTCATGTAGTAGTGTCAAAATAACCAACTTTGATTAAGAACTATATTTCATTTTGCATGTTGCAAATGAGTGGAAAAATTATCTATTGGGTAATGATACTATGTTTCACAATGTTCATCGACCACTCTTATATTTGCACCATAAAATGAAGTTATTGTAGGTAAGTGATTACAAATGGAAAGGATTTTGCCAAATGCCCACCTAGTGATAAAATACACGAAAAAAATTATTTTATTTTGTTTGTTAGCTTGTTTTCATACTGGCTAGACTAACTTGTGGCTTAAGAAACCATGACGTAAGGTAATCTATCATAAAAGTCATCTAAAATCACACCCAGCCTGGGCCACATCAACCTATAACCATGGCTGAATTTGTGCCCACGGGGTTTCAAATTGGTGACCTTTTCACCACAGAGTTTCTTAACAGTGTACCATGTAATCAACTATTCTACACCCCATGGACATAACAAAACAATATAGATGAGGATGCAAACATGGTTTGCTAACCATCCATGCATAAGATTACAAGTGTGGGACAATAAGGTGGCTTGAACCTCCATTCATGACTTGTGAAACAACATGTGAATGGCACTGAATTTGGTGGTGTGTATCATCAGTTGAAAGATAAATCGAATGGTAACTTAGAATAAAATTAATGCCATATTAATGATGGGTTAGTTTACAAGTTGGAAAAACTATGTAATTCATAGGAAGGAATAATTTTGTTAATTAAATAAGTTCATACTTCAAGAATAATGAACATTTTGGCATTGGTAAAACAATGGCAATTCTACATAGGTGTGTGTATTGGCCTAATATGTAAGATATAAATATAAATATATATATAAAAGACGCAAGAACAAATTTCCACACACACATACACATAAATATGTGTGGTCGTATTCTTTGTAGCACTAGAAAGCTTAACAATAGAATGTTTATACATTCAATCACTAGTACCCAACAACTCATGGGAGAGTATCTTTATGTATTTTTTTAATAGATTACCAATGAATAGGCATGGCCATGATGAATTAGTTGTAGTTATGGACTGATTTAACAAGATTTGTGTGTTTATGCCTTGTAAAAGGGAAATCAAGGGCTATTTTTATCAAATGATTGAGCTATTTTTATCAAATGTATGGGATTGAATCGATACAAAACTAAAGTAATAACCTACATTTGATCCTTGGACTGATGGATAGGCCAAAGTTATTAACTAAAATTTGTTGTAGAAATGAAGAGGTTATTATAGTAAGAATATGAAGTCTTGGGATGAATATCTTAGATACATTCAATACTCTTGTAATAGGGAAATACACCCTAAAATCACATTTTCAAACCTATTATGGTTAGTTTTTACCATCGCTCTTTGATGTTGCTTATCGGTAATGGAAGGAGAGTGAGAAGGAAACATATGATGAAGCAAATAGGGAAAATAGGTTCATTGATAGGATCAAACAAACTCACTTAAAAGTGTACAAACAACTCAAGAAGAGCCAAGAGAAATATAATATTTACCATGACCAACATAGAACTAACCACAAATTGTGTGTTAGAGATAAATTTTAGCTTTATCTCAATAAAGGGAAACTCTAAGAGGAAGCCAAAAAGTAGAAGCCACTGAGATACTATTCGAAATATTTAACAAGTTTAGTGATATTGCTTTCAAGCTCAAATTACTTCCCTATATTAGAACGTTTATAATGGTGAATGTGAAGAACTTGCACCTCTATGAACTATCCATGTTTGACAGGGAAGAAGAAGGGAAAGTACTACCATGGGTTGAATATTTTGTACTAAATGCACTTGAAGAATTGGAGGAGGATATAGTGTTGTAGAAGAAGGTTTAGACTACTGGTAAATGTTAACAAGAGTTATGGAAGATTTTACTTAAAGCTAGGAAGGTATAATATAATGAGAGCAACAAATTTTGGAATTGTTCCCTCATTTTCTTCCACAATGAGCTTTTGGGGATCCAAATCCTCCTCATATGGGAGGTGTGATTCATTGAAGTATTGATATTGAATGAAATGGATTATAGAGCATTTCCTTCTCTCTAAGCATGATTTACTAGATTCGAGGATCATTAGCTCATAATAAATATGTACTACAATTGTGCCCATGGTCAAATTCCAACACTGCTAAAGGAAGTAAAGGTTTACATGGTTTATTAGTATTGCAGAAGTGGAGAGCTTAACTCGCACTATTTAATAGAAAGGTGGGAACAACAATATGTGCACTCCCTAGTGAAGCACATTGACGTTAGACATTGGATTTGTGCATACTATTAATTTATGAAAGAGATTGAACAATCCTTGAAACATTTCAAGACCATGAAGAAGATACCCTTCCAAAGCCATATCCAAAGCTCATAACCCATGGTGACAAGTGACATCAGGAAAAGACATAGGTCATTCAATGTGTATGGTTGGTGGATTAGAGAAGTAGATTATATATGGAGAAAACAAAGAGAACCTTGGGGAGGTGTGTGGCCTCTGGCCCACGTAAATGGAACTATACTTCCATGGACGACAAAATGTGAAGCTTTGATGAGCTTGGAAATTATGACATGAACATAACTAAGTTTTAAATAGGTTGGATTTTCTTGTGGTTATAAATAAGAAAGAGAGAATTTTTTTGGGGGTTCATTTGGGAAGATTAGGAAATACACACTTAGAGAGATATTAAGAAATAAGTTAGTTGAGTTCAAAATTATCACACCACTAAAGAGCTCTAATAGAGCCAAATATTGGTAGTAAATTTTGCACCAGAATAAGAAAATGGATCACTCTATAACTTTTGAGTCATTAGAAAAAGGTAGAAGCTCCTATGATCCCTTTGTAATATATTACCATGAGATTTGATAAAACAATCGAGCAATCCATTTCACATGAGGTTTTCTTTGCATCAAGGTTCTGAGATATTTTTTGTGTGTTCTTCTATTGAATGTGATTCATGTTGAAGACATCGAGCTCTTTGCATTAATTTAAACATTACCAATAAATTTACAATAACATTCGAAGAAAACAAAAGTAATAATAAATAAATAAATAGGGTTTGTGTTGGCCATGGGTTAAGTGATTATATATCATTAATGGAAGAAAAACTACAACTGTGAGAGTTGTTGAATAAAGGATTAATAAGACCCAACATCTTGGAAAATGTAGCAAGGTTCGGTCTTCATAATGTAAATCTATCATTAATATATTTGTTCTTCGTGCTTGTAGTAAAAAAGAAAAAGAATTTATTTTGAGTCAAAAGAGAATTTATTTGAGTCATGTCCCAATTGAACATTTGTAAGAAAAAGAGTTTAAATTTAATTTGTAAGTCAGAAGACCACAAGATGACCAACTCAGCCCTCCTTGGACAAGTCGTCCTAGTGACACCTATTTGACCCTCCTGGACAATTATATATAAAAGACAATTCGACCTCTTAGAGAGCTCCTTCATTCATCACATCAATAAGTATCTTCTACACTTTAACAAGAAAACAAAAATCGAAGTCAAAGGAGAGAAGACAGTGAAATCACTTGAAGAAAGTTGAAGTTTCTACCCTACTGCAACTCACATGTGTGAACTTTTCTGTGGAACAAGGCCGAAATTATGAGGTAATTGCAGGGTCAAAATTCAACCTCTACTATAGGGACAAAATTATGAGTTTGACCATATTTTGAGGAGATTTGACTAGTGTTGACTTTGAATATTAAAGGAGACTTGGAGAAGGGTTTGGCTTGGTATCATTGTGGCAGTTTGGTCTTAGATAGCTCTCATTTTGATCTGGTTCTATAAGAGAAGGATTGTTAGGTTTTCACCTTGTGAATTTTTCCCTGCCCTTTGGCCTAATTTCTAGTGTCATTGGCCTCATTGTGATCTTTATGTTTTGAACATTTGTATAATTACTTGATGAATAATACTTAATAAGTAATATGAAGACATATAAGATTCACAAGTAATTATCTAGAAGAAGAATCAAGCATTAAGCTACATTACACTTGATTCTCAAACAAAGTGTAGCACCATAGGGACCGTATATGTTATCTATTAAGTGAAAGGATGCCAAGATGAGAATGTGCATAATTTATTGAAAACTCAACAACGTGAAGAGAAAATACACACTCCCAATGATTGTTAATTTATTTAATCAAACTTAGCAAAAAAAATGTTTTCTAATATTGACTTGAGATCATGGTATTATCAACCATGAATACATGAAGAAGATGTACAAAATATGACTTTTAGAACCAAATATGGTCACAGGGAGTTTGTGGTCATCCCATTTATATTGTCAAATGCCCTAATAACTTGTATGCACTTGAGCACTAAATTTGTTGTCACTCACTTTATATTGTTGAATGCCCCAATGACTTTTATGCACTTGATGAATTACAATTTGTTTAATAAGTTTAGATAAGTTTGTATTGATATTCTAGGCTTTTTTTAAAATAAGTGAGAGCTTGAGTAACAATTGAGAGTAGTGTTACAATGTTTAGGGAAAAAAAATATTATGTGAAGTTATATAAAGTTTATTCAACAAAGCAAAAGTTCAATGCCTCAAAAAAATTGTATCAAAATAAGGAATATCTGTGGTCGTAGTCTAAATCTTCTATGTTTTGGCCCTTTCAGAGCATATTTTTTGGTCAATTTTGCTTGAAATCCAACATGGATTTGTTGGAATTGCAAGTTTGAGCTATAAAATATGCATAATATGAGTGCTTAGTGGGTTTTTTAGAGCATTTAATCCATATCTACATTCAAAAATGAATTTTAAACAACAACAAAGCACAATTTCACAAAAAATTGTATTCTTGGATTCCAAATAAAAAAGCCAAAACATATAAGAGTTAGGTTGTGCCACATTGGCGTATTCCACGAAATTTTAATTTCTTTTGGAGTGGACACTTCCAACATGTGTTACATAAGTTATGTGTTTTTTGGGATTGGTAGGGTATTATTGTAGGTTTGTAAACGATTTTGCGAGGATAATCAACTATCTCACATATATACAAAGGAATGGGAAGATGCTTGAGTGAAGTGCAAAAAAGCATATAAAGGCATTGAAAGGAATACTAACAACGCTGCTTATTTTATAGTTATTCGACCCAATAGGAGATTCCATAGTATGCACCAATACTTTATCAAAAACATTAAGTGTCATGCTAACCTAATAGGGTAAATTTCTAACTTATATGTCAAAAAAAATTATGGATAAACATAAAAACTCCTTAGTTCATGACCCATAGGTAGTCACAGAGGTTCATTCTTTACCTAGAGGAGATCATTATTTGTTGAGATGTAGTTTTAAATTATGAACAAATCAACATAATTACAATATTTATTAGTATTGGAGAAGTGGAGAGCTTAACTCGCACTATTTAATAGAAAGGTGGGAACAACAATATGTGCACTCCCTAGTGAAGCACATTGACGTTAGACATTGGATTTGTGCATACTATTAATTTATGAAAGAGATTGAACAATCCTTGAAACATTTCAAGACCATGAAGAAGATACCCTTCCAAAGCCATATCCAAAGCTCATAACCCATGGTGACAAGTGACATCGAGAAAAGACATAGGTCATTCAATGTGTATGGTTGGTGAACTAGAGAAGTAGATTATATATGGAGAAAACAAAGAGAACCTTGGGGAGGTGTGTGGCCTCTAGCCCACGTAAATGGAACTATACTTCCATGGACGACAAAATGTGAAGCTTTGATGAGCTTGGAAATTATGACATGAACATAACTAAGTTTTAAATAGGTTGGATTTTCTTGTGGATATAAATAAGAAAGAGAGAATTTTTTGGGGGTTCATTTGGGAAGATTAGGAAATACACACTTAGAGAGATATTAAGAAATAAGTTAGTTGAGTTCAAAATTATCACACCACTAAAGAGCTCTAATAGAGCCAAATATTGGTAGTAAATTTTGCACCAGAATAAGAAAATGGATCACTCTACAACTTTTGAGTCATTAGAAAAAAGTAGAAGCTCCTATGATCCCTTTGTAATATATTACCATGAGATTTGATAAAACAATTGAGCAGTCCATTTCACATGAGTTTTTCTTTGCATCAAGGTTCTGAGATATTTTTTGTGTGTTCTTCTATTGAATGTGATTCATGTTGAAGACATCGAGCTCTTTGCATTAATTTAAACATTACCAATAAATTTACAATAACATTCGAAGAAAACAATAATAATAATAAATAAATAAATAGGGTTTGTGTTGGCCATGGGTTAAGTGATTATATATCATTAATGGAAGAAAAACTACAACTGTGAGAGTTGTTGAATAAAGGATTAATAAGACCCAACATCTTGGAAAATGTAGCAAGGTTCGGTCTTCATAATGTAAATCTATCATTAATATATTTGTTCTTCGTGCTTGTAGTAAAAAAGAAAAAGAATTTATTTTGAGTCAAAAGAAAATTTATTTGAGTCATGTCCCAATTGAACATTTGTAAGAAAAAGAGTTTAAATTTTATTTGTGAGTCATAAGACCACAGGATGACCAACTCAGCCCTCCTTGGACAAGTCGTCCTAGTGACACCTATTCAACCCTCCTGGACAACTATATATAAAAGACAATTCGACCTCTTAGAGAGCTCCTTCATTCATCACATCAACAAGTATCTTCTACACTTTAACAAGAAAACAAAAAACGAAGTCAAAGGAGAGAAGACAGTGAAATCACTTGAAGAAAGTTGAAGTTTCTACCCTACTGCAACTCACATGTGTGAACTTTTCTGTGGAACAAGACCGAAATTATGAGGTAATTGCAGGGTCAAAATTCAACCTCTACTATAGGGACAAAATTATGAGTTTGACCATATTTTGAGGAGATTTGACTAGTGTTGACTTTGAATATTAAAGGAGACTTGGAGAAGGGTTTGGCTTGGTATCATTGTGGCAGTTTGGTCTTAGATAGCTCTCATTTTGATCTGGTTCTATAAGAGAAGGATTGTTAGGTTTTCACCTTGTGAATTTTTCCCTGCCCTTTGGCCTAATTTCTAGTGTCCTTTGCCTCATTGTGATATTTATGTTTTGAACATTTGTATAATTACTTGATGAAGAATACTTAATAAGTAATATGAAGACATATAAGATTCACAAGTAATTATCTAGAAGAAGAATCAAGCATTAAGCTACATTACACTTGATTCTCAAACAAAGCGTAGCACCATAGGGACCGTATATGTTATCTATTAAGTGAAAGGATGCCAAGATGAGAATGCATAATTTATTGAAAACTCAACAATGTGAAGAGAAAATACACACTGCCAACGATTGTTAATTTATTTAATCAAACTTAGCAAAAAAATGTTTTCTAATATTGACTTGAGATCATGGTATTATCAACCATGAATACATGAAGAAGATGTACAAAATATGACTTTTAGAACCAAATATGGTCACATGGAGTTTGTGGTCATCCCATTTATATTGTCAAATGCCCTAATAACTTGTATGCACTTGAGCACTAATTTTTTTGTCACTCACTTTATATTGTTGAATGCCCCAATGACTTTTATGCACTTGATGAATTACAATTTGTTCAATAAGTTTAGATAAGTTTGTATTGATATTCTAGGATTTTTTTAAAATAAGTGAGAGCTTGAGTAACAATTGAGAGTAGTGTTACAATGTTTAGGGAAAAAAAATATTATGTGAAGTTATATAAAAGTTTATTCAACAAAGCAAAAGTTCAATGCCTCAAAAAAATTGTATCAAAATAAGGAATATTTGTGGTCGTAGTCTAAATCTTCTATGTTTTGGCCCTTTCGGAGCATATTTTTTGGTCAATTTTGCTTGAAATCCAACATGGATTTGTTGGAATTGCAAGTTTGAGCTATAAAATATGCATAATATGAGTGCTTAGTGGGTTTTTTAGAGCATTTAATCCATATCTACATTCAAAAATGAATTTTAAACAACAACAAAGCACAATTTCACAAAGAATTGTATTCTTGGATTCCAAATAAAAAATCCAAAACATATAAAAGTTAGGTTTTTCCATATTGGCGTATTCCACAAAATTTTAATTTCTTTTGGGGTGGACACTTCCAACATGTGTTACACAAGTTATGTGTTTTTTGGGATTGGTAGGGTATTATTGTAGGTTTGTAAACGATTTTGCAAGGATAATCAACTATCTCACATATATACAAAGGAATGGTAAGATGCTCGAGTGAAGTGCAAAAAAGCATATAAAGGCATTGAAAGGAATACTAACAATGCTGCTTATTTTATAGTTATTTGACCCAATAGGAGATTTCATAGTATGCACCAATACTTTATCAAAAACATTAAGTGTCATGCTAACCTAATAGGGTAAATTTCTAACTTATATGTCAAAAAAAATTATGGATAAACATAAAAACTCCTTAGTTTGTGACCCATAGGTAGTCACAGAGGTTCATTCTTTACCTAGAGGAGATCATTATTTGTTGAGATGTAGTTTTAAGTTATGAACAAATCAACATAATTACAATATTTATTCCTGCAATCTAGCTTAAATGTCAGGACGAGGTGGTGGATAGTTTTTATGAGTGGGTATGAGTTTAAAATAATGTATGCAAGGGGTTAGAACATGGTAACAATAGGTCTTGATATATTAAAATAAACAAAATAACGAGCAATAATTATTAGACATTGAATAAAGAAAGCAATTGATAGACCAAAAAAAAAAAAAAAAACTTAGGAGAAAATTATAGATTAGGTGGGAGATAAAGTGTTTATTAGAATTAGACCGCATAAAAGTCCAATCAAGTATGAAAAGTGTCATGATAAATTGAATATTAAATTTTGCGAACCCTTCACTTGATCATTAACAAAAGCAAATCCATGGCTTAAAAATATTGGCTTACCTCCCTCCTTATCCAAGGTTCATATTCTACATTTCTATTTTAAGAAAATATGTGCATACTACTTCACTCATTGATTGATATATTTTGTGGTTACAAGATCATGATGTGGTAAAATTCCATTAAATATGAGCGTTAGATAATAGAATAATCAAGTTTTAGGACCAACATAAGTGTTAGATAATAGAACCTTCAAGCTTTAGAACCATACCTAGGATCAAGTATTCCCCACCCCACCACCTTCAACAATGAATTAATATAAATGTGATCCTTTATAAAAAAAAATAAAAAAATTCCATTGAAAACATACTGGAGAGACTTAAGAGATGTTTCCCTACATTCGAGGATGATGTAGGAGCATTAGACCAAGTTTGTGTTGGAAAAAGAAGGGGGCTTGACAATGTGGTGGATTGGCCACAAGTTGAGCTGGAAAAGTCAATTTTGTCTCCTTCAATGAGATTTTGAATAATGTAAATACAAATTTGAATAAGTTGTAGAGTCTAGGAAATAAAGAGTCATTTTTGTTATGTCTTTTTGACTTCCCTCAATTAGAGCGAATGGGAAGTGAATCATTTTCCAAGGATGTGCATAAAAGGAGTATCGATTGGAGAAGACAGGAGCCTCTTCCCCTCCCTCGAACCTGTACCTATGAAATAAATAAAAGAAATGTGCAACCTATTCATTCCATAGCTCTGTGTTATTTCTTTGTGTTGTTATCTTTGTGTTCAAATTGTATATACATTTGATTTCATTATAGAATTAGTGTGACCCCAAGCATGTAGTGGATGTTAAATTTCTGAGTTGTCGTTAGTATGCGAACTTGTTATTGTGACCCAAACCATTAGTTTGCAACATCTTTGTTTTGTAGGAAATGACATGGTTTTTCTAAAGAGGGATAACCCATTAAGTCAATAAGGGGATGTTGGACGTAGAGAGGTAGGACGAGAATGTTTTGGAATAGAGAAGCGTAGGAATCCGAGTAAGTTGAGCATTGAGATAGAGCCTTTGGCCTGAACTCTGTTGTGCCTATGTTGTTGGGAGATTGAGCATAAACCTTGGTAGTTGAGACAAGGGAGATCAAAAACTTAGCGTGAAAGGCATGATTAAGATAGTGAGAGGTATTTTTTATAGAGGATCAAATCACTTCACATTACCAAGAGCAGAAACAAAGTTTCTAGAGGCGCTACGAAAATATTTCGTAGCATCTACAACCAGTTTATTTTTGCACTGTGTTGTGGTCAGATTGCCTTCTGAATTGCTTTCTTCCATCAATTTTTGGCATCAGACTAGGTTTGGAGTAGAGTTATGTTTGTGACAAAGTTGCATTTGATATTGGTGGTGTTGTCTACACAAAAGGGAGATGGCAATGCAAGCAAGAAGAGCATGAGGTTGTGGAGGGAGACATGTAGCTAATGCAGAACTCCAAGAAGAGTTACAGAGGTTGCAAGCTTGTTTAGAGGCCATGGAAACTAGAAGGCAATGAGACCCTAAGGCTGGAGATGACAACGGATCAGAGGATGAAGCTACAACAAAAAGAGCAACACCTATGGATCAAGCTCTGGAAGTTAAATTATTAAGGTCGGTGTTAAGCTCAAGTTCTATACCAAAACTTGAGTTGTCCACCTATGATGGCAGTTTGGTAGAAGATAATTTGATGGATTGGATTAGTGAACTAGACAAGTGTTTCAAGTATAGTATGGGGACATTGAAGAAGATAAGCAGGTAAAATTTGTTGTAACTAGGTTGAAAGGTCATGCTGCATTGTGGTGGGACAATGTGCAGGTTGAAAGAAGGAAAAAGGGGAAACCATTGATTAAAAGTTAGGACATGATGATAGCAAAGATGAAGGGGAAGTATCTTCCAAAATACTATCAACAATCCCTCTATAGACAAGTGCATACCCTCAAGCAAAGGATGCTAACAGTCAGAGAATATACTAAGGAGTTTTACAAGGTGAATTTGAGGGTAGATTATGTAGAATACACACTGGAGAAAGCAACAAGGTACACCAATGGCTTGAATTTGGAGATTCAATTTGAAATCAGTATGCTTTCTCCCCGAACAATGGAAGAAGCATACCAGTTTTCCTTGAGGGTGGATGAAAAGATAACGAGGAAACATAATTCAAGTAGAGTTCATGATTTTGCTAAGCAAAAAGGATAGACAATTAGAAGAGGGAAGACTCCAACCCAAAAGAATGATGAAGGTAACCCAAGACAACAAGGACAACAAGAGAAAAGAAGGTGGTTCCAGAGGAGGAAGACCTTACTAGAGTGGTAGAGGTAGAGGAAGAGGTAAAGAGACTATCTACCGGTGTTATAAACATGGGCAGCTAGGTCATGGATCTTTTGAGTGTCCTACGAATGACAAGGGAAGAAAAAGAGATGCATATGTAACTCATCCAAAAGTAGCAAAAGCACAGCCACCTGTGGCAAAAAATGCACTAGAGAGAGGAGAAGATTTAATGATGAATAAGTTCTTGTTGAAACCAGCCAAGGAGACTACTGAACCAACACAGAGGAAAGCCTTATTTAGGATTGTTTGCAAGGCTGAAGCAAAATGCTACAAAGTGGTGATTGACAGTCAGAGCACTGACAATCTAGTCTCCATAGATGGTGGAAAAACCTGGATTGAAAAGGTTGAAGCATCCAACACCATATAAAGTATCATGGGTGCAGAAAGGTCACCAATTGTTGGTAAGTGAGTAGAGCAAAGTAGAGTTCCAAATATGTCAATATAAGGATAAGGTAGTTTGTGACATCATGTTAATGGATGTTTGCCACCTTCTTTTGGGACAACCCTGGAAATTTGTAGGAAAGTGGTGCATGATGGAGAGAACAATACATGTATGTTTGAAAAGGATGGCATCAAGCACACCCTTTTACCATTGAAGGAAGAAAGTATAGCTGGCACAAGTAGCTCAAAATCATTGTTGTTGGAAAGAAATAAATTTCTGCAACGATTGGAGGAAGAAGAGGTCAATTATGCGGTGGTCTGCAAGCCAAAAGTAATACTTCTACACGTTGAATTATAGATTTACCTGTTGAGATTTAAGAGATGTTGCATGAGTTTAGTGATATTGTGGTAGATGACTTGCAAAGTGAGCTGCCACCTAAGAGAAGTATTAACCATCACATAGACCTGATACTAGGTGCAATATTTCCAAACAAAGCTACTTACCAAATGACACCCAAGGAGAATGAAGAGATAAGGAAGTAGTTTCAAGGACTGTTGGACAGAGGATTGATAAGGAAAAGCTTGAGCCTGTGTGTTGTCCCTTCAGTACTTAATCCAAAAAAAGTTGGAGAATGGAGGATGTGCATAGATTCTAGAGCAATCAACATGATTACAATCAATCACAGTTTTTTATTGCCATAGATAGATGACATGATGGACCATTTGAGTGGGGCAACCTACTTTTCAAAGGTTGATTTGAAGAGTGGTTACCATCAAATCTGGATCAGAGAAGAGGACGAGTAGAAGACATCTTTCAAGACCAATAGTGGACTATATGAATGGTTGGTCATGCCACTTGAACTAACAAATGCACCGAGCACCTTCATGGGGTTGATGAACGAGGTCTTGAAGGAGTTCATAAATAAGTTTGTTATTGTTTATTTAGATGATATTTTTATTTTTAGCGGAACAAAAGAAGAACACCTTAGGCATGTAAGGTATGTTATAGAAAGGTTGCAACAATAGAAATTGTTTATTAACCTGAAGCAATGTACTTTCATGAGGTCCGAGTTTGTATACTTAGCCTTTTTCATTTCAAAGGATGGGCTGAAAAATGGATTCAAAGAAGATAGAGGCAATTGTGAGTTGGCCTTCACCCAAGAACATTTTTAAAGTTATGTTTTTTCATGGTTTAGTTAGCTTCTATCATAATTTCATCAAGAATTTCAATGGTATTCATGTACCTATCGTTGAGACAATCAAGAAGGATAGACAACCATTTTTTTGGAAAACAACAACAAAGAAAAGTTCCAACTCCAGAAGAAAATCATCACTGAGAAGCTAGTGTTGAAGATACCTAACTTCAATCAGATTTTCCAAGTCAGATGTGATGCTAGTGGTACAACCATTAGAGAAGTATTGAGTCAATAAGGAAGAATTATTGCATGTTAGCGAGAAGTTGAATGACTCAAAGTAGAAATAATCCTCTTATGACAAGGAATTCTATGTGGTGGTTCAAGCATTGAAGCATTGGAGGCACTATTTTATGCTTAGGGAGTTTGTTTTGTTCTCTCACAATTCTGCATTACACTATATAATGCAATAACATTAGTTGAACCATAAGCATTCCAAATGGGTGGAATTCCTATAAAGTTTCACCTTTGTTTTGAAACATGTGAGTGGATAAGAGAACAAGGTAATCGATGCTTTGAGTAGGAGGAGATTTATCATGCAGGAATTCCATGTGTAGATTTTGGGCTTTGATTATCTGAAGGACATGTACAAGGATGATGTTGATTTTTTAGAGGCCTTTGAAGCATGAAGGAACCCCATGAGCATAGATAACAGCCCATGGAGGGAGTTCAGGTTGCAGGATAGTTTGTTGTTAAAAAAAAATTAGTTATGTGTTCCCTGTTGTTCAACGAGGGAGAACCTGAAGCACAAAAAGCATAATCAAGGATTTCTAGGGCATTTTGGTGTGGACAAGACACTTGGGCAGCTAGAAAACTTCTATTTTTGGCCAAATATCAGAGTTAATGAGCATAAATATATAGGAAAATGTAGGGTATGCCAACATGTGAAAGGTAGGAGTCAAAATGTTGGGTTGTATACTCCTCTATCCATTCCAAGTAGGTCATGGGACTCAATGAGTATGTATTTTGTTTTGGATTTTTTTAGGACACACCAAGGTAAGGATTCTATACCTGTAGCTATGGAAATACTTACAAAGGTGGCTCACTTTATCCCATGTTGCAAGACTAGTGATGCTACACATGTGGCTCATTCGTTTTTCAATGAGATTGTATGATTGCAGGGCTTTTCATAGAGTATAATTCAGACAGGGACACCAGGTTCACTAGACATTTTTGGAGGAATTTGTGGAAGAATCTTGGAACAAGTTTGAACTTCAGCTCAACCTATCACCCATAATTTGATGGGAAAATTGAAGTTGTCAACAAGAGTCTCAGAAACCTATTAAGGAGCCTTGTGGTAGAGAATCCCAAGCAATGAGATCGTGTATTAGCTCAAGCTTTTTTTTCATACAATGATTCGCCAAATAGGAGCACTGGGAAGAGTCCATTTGAGATATTGTATGGAATGCATCCTATAGGAGTTTGTGAGCTGAGAGATTGGGAAAACTTGAGCAAAGGAGTGCTAATGGGGAGGATTTTGTAGAAGAATGAGTGAATTACATGAGGAAATAAAACATAAGCTACAAGACAACAACCACAAATACAAACAAATAGTAGATTGAAGAAGGAAGGAGGTAAACTTTGAGGTAGGGGATATGGTCTTAGCACATTTGAGAAAATAGAGATTCCCAAGAGAGGAGCATAACAAGATCAAAATGAAGAAAAGAGGACCTTGTTGGACACTCAGAATTTTTTTTGCAAATTCCTATGAACTAGAAATACCTATGGGCCTAGGTATCTCACCTATCTTCAATGTGGCTTATTTGCATCCCTATCAAGTTGGTGATGAAGGTGTCGTTATAGCAAGTGGGAGAAGTAAGGAGGTTAGTGAACAACGTTGGATAAATCATATGCCTATGGTAGAGGGTCCAGAGATTGAGTGAGTCATGGACACCAGAGTTGCAAAGCACGCTAAGGGAAATGAGTATCTGGCATTTTTGGTGAAGTGAAAGGATTGTCCAATGGAGGATTCTACATGGATGAGCATTGCAGCTCTACAAAATGCAAGTTGATTTGTATAGGACCTTATGAGCAGGAGCTCATGAGTTTTACTTTCATGTGGAGTCTGATGCAGGAGCATTAAACCAAGTTCATGGTGGAAAATGAATGGGGCTTGACAATGTGGTGGATTGGCCACATGTTGAGCTAGAAAAGTCGATTTTGTCTCCTTTAATGAGATTTTGAATAATGTAAATACAAAATTTGAATAAGTTGTAGAGTCTAGGAAATGAAGAGTCATTTATGTTGTATCTTTTAGAATTCCCTTAATTAGAGAGAAGGGGAAGCAAATCAATTTTCAAGGATGTGCAACAAAAGAACCATTGATTGGAGAGGAAAGGAGCTTCTTCCCCTACCTCAAACATGTACCTTTGAAACAAATAAAATAATTGTGCAGCATATGCATTGCATAGCTCTGTGTTATTTCTCTGTGTTGTTATTTTTGTGTTCAAATTGTATATACATTTGATTTCATATTAGAATTAGTGTGACCCCAAGCCTGTCGCGTTATGTGCTAGTGGATGTTTGATTTCTGAGTTGTGGTCAGTATGCATACTTGTTATTGTGACCCAAACCATTAGTTTGCAATGTCTCTATTTTGCAGGCAATGACATGGGTTTTTTAAAGAGGGACGACCCATTAAGTCGATAAGGGGATGTTGGACTCAGAGAGGTAAGAGGAGAATGTTTTTGGAGTAGAGAAGCATAGAAATCTGAGTAAGTTGAGCATCGAGACAAAACCTTTTAGCCCGAACATTGTCGCGCCTGTGTTGTTGGGAGATTAAGCATAAACCTTTGTAGCTTAGACAAGGGAGATCAAAAACCTAAGCATGGAAGACGCGATTAAGATAGGGAGAGATCGTTTTGACAAAGGATCAAATTGTTTCACATTCCAAAGAGCAGAAACAGAGTTTCTAGAGGCGCTAAGAAAATATTTCATAGCTTCTACATCCATTTTATTTTTGCACTGTGTTGTGCCCATATTGCCTTCTGGACTACTTTCTGCTATCAATGGATGAAATTCCTAGTAAATTTGTCATCACAAAATATTATTCGTCAATTGAGGAAATTCAAACCAATACTTTTCACCAAAAAAACAAACAAATATCTAGCAACAATGACAATAACTAATTAAATTAACTTCTCTTTTTTGTTTGCTAGTTTATGTGAATCTTGAGATGACCCAACAACTAACTTATGGCTTGAGTAGCCACGACCCAGGGACATCTAAGCCATCAAAATCACCCAGGTATCGCACTTGGCCTGGGCCACACAACTCTTAGCATGGATGGATTTTTATCCACAGAATTTCAAACCAATGACCTTTAGTCCACTGAGTTCTTTAACAAAACACCTTGTTTGTGGGCTAATTAAATTAACTTCTTAAATTAAAACTTAAATGCCATTTTTACTTTATTTTAAATACTAATAAATAATCATAATTAATTTAAATGACATTTCATACTTTAAAATATTAATATTTCGATTAATACTTAACATTAATTACGCTAATAGGCATGTCTATTTTGGAATAGGACTTCCAACATTTTAATTTACCTAGTGCAACCATATCAATTAAATGGTTTATAAATGTCAACAAACATCAATCCATAATAAGCATCAAAATACTTACTTCAACATACAACCCAAGTTGTTAAAATTACATTTAAAAATATATATAACAATATTTGTAACCATGGAGAATCTTAATTTGTAAATATGTTTTGTTACAATACCATGGGTGAATACCATGACTTATCAATACCACATGCCCAAAAACCATAACTAATTTCATATGGCACTTATTCATATGCCATTTTTTTTATTAATGAATTTAATTATAAAAAATAAAAATAAAAACAAAACAAAACCAAAAAAGAAAACAAAAAACCTACTTTGGAAATAAATCTTAGCCTTTGATTTGTGTATACTACTAAGATTTTTCTATAATATTATTCTATGGAGGTTAAATCCATATCATCCTCCTAATAATGCCTAGATAGATTAAAGAAGAACGAATCAAGGAAGGAGTGCCTTGGGCTTACGTCGACGGAGCCTCTCAAAATAACAAAGCTGGAGCAGGTTTAATCATACATATTACCGAAAGACACTCGCTAAAAGCCTCTGTAGGACTAGGCAGTGGCTCTAATAACTATGCTGAACTATCTGCTCTAAAGCTTCCACTATGTTGGCTAATTCACAGGAATATCTTCATAGCTCAGATTTTTGGGGACTCATTAAATGTGATTAAATGGGCAAATGATCAAAGCAGATGCCAAAATTAAATTTTGTATCCTTTATTAGAAGAAATACGGCATTTAAAACTATCTTTTAACACATTCTCCATTCATCATATCTATAGGGAACGCAACGAAGAGGCAGACAAGCTTTCTAAAGAAGGTCTGCAACAAGATCTAGGCAGCTGGAGAATAGAGGAGGAAATCAATGGAGGCATTCACCACTCAAATCAGCCTCCTTATGTATAGATTACATGATTCAACACATAGCAGCAAGGGTCTTACTAGTTTTCTTTTTTTGCATATAGCTGGAAAATCTACTTGCTGAAATATGTATGTTAGTAATGTGCTTCTTTTTTGTCTTGGGTTGTTTTCCTCGATAGAGGAAACCCGGAAAAAGAAGCCAAAAAATGTTTTGTTTTGTTACAAAAACCATAAACTGTTTAGACTCTTTTTGGATAACGCTGAGGAAGGGAGCTGTTTTCCTCACTAGAGGAGGCTCTGTTTATGCTCAGTATGACCCAAAACTCTCAAGGAAGGAAGAATAGCTTTTCAGCAGATGTTATGATGCTTTATCATATAGCAAAAGGAGCTGTGATATGTATATGTAACTTTTTATTATGAATAAAAAGTTCGTTTTTTTTCTTTGGAAAAAAAAAATATATATATATCATCCTCCTAATAATGATTAATAATTAAACTAAAATTCTAGAAGCACTATTCCAAAATAGACATGCCTATCAACATAACTATCAAGAATTATTAAGTGGATGGAGATTTTTTTTTTTGTTTGGCTTGACTCATTGGGATTTAAACTTTGAATTTCAGGGTTTATATAATACTTCATAACACGACTATGGCCAATTAAACTGCCCCTTGGGCAAGGATGGTAGGATTTAGTCTTACAAATATTTTAGAATATCCTTAGTGTGCATAAATTGAAGGTTGATATTTATCTTCAAAGTAGTTATGCCTTTTTAATTAAATTTATTAATTAAAGAAATTGTCATATGAACAAGTGTGATATGAAATGAGCCGTGGATTTTTTGGGCATATAGTATTACTAAGACATGGTATTGGCCAATGATATTGTCACAAAGCTTATTTGCAAATATGACAAAGTGGGGGTGAATCTATGTTAATATTATTGTTACATGTTTTTGTCTAATTTAAACTTTTTGTTGTTGTTCTAATATGATATTTTTTTGGTAAAGTAAATAATTTTTATTCTTTCAGATAAAAAAATATGCATGAGTGGCTTCAAAATTATGTTTGGTTTTCCACTCGGAAAACCAAATCAAATACATATTCAATTGTTTCAATATCCAAAAAACAATATATCCAAATAAAATCATGATAACAAAAAAACTAACTTTGATTTTTGGACCTTTGGGGCCATTTCTAAACATAAAACTATTAAATTTGAACATAAAGAAGAGAAAAACTAAAATTTTGCAAGACAATTAGGCATAAATCTCGAAATCTATAGCTTCAGTTGGAATGGGCTCTTTGCTTTTACCTAGAGAGCATCCATGTTCAAGGGGGATTCCAAATTGCTAGCCAATGCACCCAAACCTTCGAACCATTGTTTTCACATGCCTCTGCATGTGTTTTGGGTTTAGGAGGATTTCTTCCTTGATCTTATTTCTATCAAAAGAACTATGCCAAGAAGAAATTTCAAGTGCCAATAAATATCCATTGTGTACATGTATTGGTTGTAGTGGCCCTAGTGTGTGCTGCATCCGGAACCCAATCTACCACATTTGCTAGAACTTTAGTGTTTGTGAGAGTGCATCTTTCATCTAATAATTCATGTTTTTCTTGAGGTATTTCCTCTTGAACCAACTAAGGGATGAGATTCTAGTATATAGTTTTTGAACTCTCATCTCGCACCTATTCTTGCGAATGAGCTTATTCCTAGTAATATGCATCACCTTATTATACCTGTGCTCACTCATAGGGAATTTTGCCTGGAAGCTTGGAGAGCGGAATAGAAATGTTGAGCGTAAGCCACCTGGAACCACTAGTGATAGGTGAAGTTTTCCCCAAAGAGAAAACAAGTTTGGTGTTGCCAAAGACTTTGGCTACTGATGAACTTGAGAAGACTCTCCCCAACAAGTTTGGCTTTGCTTCCTTGAGGTCTCGAAGTACCTAATCTAGGGATACCTACCAAGAGATTGAGATGCTGACATGGAGAGCATGGAGGAATGATGTTTTAATAGGGATGGGCTTCACAACCCCTCTAAGGATATTGAATTTCCAACTAACAACATTTTTGAGCTACTAATCAACAAGTCAGGCTCAATTACATGTCGAGGCCTCCCAACGTTGCCTTGTTTTAGAGGTGGATTTCTAGGGAGGTTAGACAACCTATGGGAAAATTTCCACTTCAAAGTGTCCCCATTATCACTAAATTGATACAAAGAAACTTGTCCAAATAGTTGTAACTTTTCAAAATCATCAGGTAGGTTAAGGGAAAAGAACTGGGTTGACATGGTTGTGCCCCAGAATTTCACTAGAGAGGGTGTCAAAGTTACCCAGTTCCTTTGTAGAATGTGTATGAGGAGAGGATGTAGGCAACCTCTATTCCCCTGACAGCTTGAGAAGAGGAGATTCTAGTCATCTGGATAACTTAAATGAGGCCATCCCTAAGGAGGTATCCTAGAGCTAAGCCAAATGCCAAACAAAAGAATTAATTCCCAACTCCATGATGGCGAAATTAATCTACATGTCTACCTATTGCCACCAATTATGGATTTCCCTAGTCTTAAATCTCAAGATGACAGGCTTTCCTCACAGCCTGGTATACCTCCCATTCAATTTCTTCAACATGATCATATCGTTTCTTGTATTCATTAAAATCCCTCGTACACATATATTTACTTTGCATAGCACGAAGTGTTGAAACCAAGTGTCATTCACTGAGCTTTACATTTGAAAGAAATTATGTATTAATGAGGCGTATTATCACATCCCTTTGGCATATGAGTTGGTGGGACGACGATAACACACCCCCACCTCGCATGTCCCTTCTACCCCATTAGGGTGGTGTTGAAGAGGAAAAATACACTGCCAATGGTAAGGAGATCTCCTCGATGTGAAGTTCCAATTAGATGTCACACCATTTGGGATAGGAATCCCATTTGGTATGTGGGCCCGACTGCCACCATGTTTGTGTTTTTCCTCTTGGGCAAGTGTGAAGTACCTGAAGAGTGAGGACCAATCAACCCACAAATGATAAACTTGCAATACAAAGTACAAGATCATAACAACATAACAATAAGACTAAGTACATCTCAAGAGGAGTTAGTTAACTAAAACCATACAAGACATACAATAGTAAGATAGTACTAGAAATCAATTGCAAATTAGTTCACAAATAATAACTACTGTTATGCAGACCTAAGGAGAAATAATCACAAGGTGAACGGTTCTAGGGTTTGAGCGCTCCCCACGGCCTCCCCTCGCACCTCTGGTTTAGGTCTTTGGTGCCCTAACCGCCATGGAAGACCCGAAACAGCATCCTGGTGCCTGCTCCTTCCAGGATATGGTCTCTGGTCGGCTGCCAGACCAAGCTTCCTTCTTCACCAAGTTTGCCTCTAGCTCTAACTTCTACACGCCACCAGGAGGAAACTCTAACCAAGAAGAAACAACACATCCATAGCAACATGAGCTTCCTGAGAGGAAGGAAGCTCTAGCGAACAGGATAACCAAGGATACTCAGGAAGAAAAAGGTAAGGTCATAGACACGCCCTTCCCAACTAACGTAAATCCTTCAAAAACTTAGGAGTAGTCGTGGGATCAGGGGAAAATACTAAGAATAACCGCAACCCCAAAGCCAAGAAAAACCCAAAACTGGAAATCCAGGACCCCGAGGTAGCAGTATATAGAGAATACATGCAAGAACACGCAGTAATATGCAAGTTCATGGGCATATGGCCAATTGAAAAATCCCTAAACTAGTGGATTAAAAGAAAATGGACACATTAAGGGGAGATTAGATTCCAGTTGGGCCCCAAAGGATTCTTTACAGTCATCTTTGACTTCATAGAAGATAGAGATAGAATATTTGAAGGAGGGCCCTATTTCTACAATTCAGCCAGTTTATACATGATATTTTGGAGGGATAACTTCACACCATAAAAAGAGGACTTTACGAGGGTTCCAGTCTGGGTACACCTATACTCTTTACCAACTGATTATTGGGCTCCTTCAGTCTTAAAAGGTATAGGAGACCAACTAGAGGAGTACATCAAAATGTTTGAAGGTACCATAATAGGTCACTATGTTTCCTACACCTGAATTTGCGTATATATAAACGTCTCTGGTGCCCTGCCAGAAGCAATTAAATTAATCTTCATGGATGAAGTCTGGTTGCAAAGTATAGACTATGAACATATTCCCTTCCGATGCAAAAAGTGTCATGAGCATGGGCATCTCTTCTGAGATTGTCCAATGAATAAAACCCTTCAAACACAAGAGCAAGCAAGTAAATGAAAAGATAGCAAAGGATTTACTAAAGTCATCACCAGAAACAAGAACAATAGGAAAAAGGTTATCCCCAAGAAGAACCAATTTAAAGAAGTAGGCCAGAACCAGTTCAATGTATTGAACAACACCCAGGAGAAAATGGATCCTAATGAACTGGTAGGAGATGAAGCAGCAAAGGAAGAAATTATACAGTAGAGAGTGAATACGTTGAGAGGGATAAAGTTTATACCATTAGAGGAAAGGAGCATATGCAGGAGGATACAGAAATGGGGCAAATAGAAATATAGGAAACACTAGAGGAAAATGCCATAAAGGAAGCTCTGGATGGGGTAGACCTTGCAATAATTGTAGAGGAATGGAAACAAAAAGGAATAAATGTTATATCAGAACAATAGTTACAAAAAATCGAAGGAGCTTATCTCCTCCAGGAAGAACTAAAACTCAAATCGCACCATCCAGCACAAGAAAGCACAGTTTCAAAGGGCATATTAGCAAATATTCTAGTAGAAGGACTCAACCTCAAAGGCTCAAGCCGAAAGCGAGGTTGAAAAACCACCACTAGTCAACTCCTCCAAGAACTGGGTGCCAAATTAATAAAAGAAGGAAAGGTAAAGGCTCTGACTCTATACCCATCTCCATGTCAATGAATTGCATCTCTTGGAATATTAGGGCACTGAACAGTTTTGGGAAGAAACATATTTTAAAAAACAGAATCTTGTCTGATCATCCTGACATCCTGCTAATTCAAGAAACTAAAATTGAATCGACTCACCCCCCCTTCTCAACTCTTGCTTCAAGCCTTAGAGCTCCTTAGCCAACACGGCTACAAGTACAGTGGGGGGCATAATGACATTTTGGAAAAACTCCAAATTTGACCTCATATCCTCTTTAGCCACTCATTCCATAACAGTGATCCTGAGAATCATAGGTTCCAACAAGAGCATTTGCATAACTAATATTTATGCCCCGCACAAGGTGACAGACTAAATCAAAATGCTCCAAAACATCTCCAATCTCCACGACCCTCTTCACCATCCTCTTAAAATCATAGTAGGTGATTTTAATACGATAACTAACTTGTCTAAGAAGAAATGAGGTATCTAAAAGCTTGATAAGGACTCCAGGGCTTTCCTAACCACCATTGAAAACCTCAACCTCATCGACATTCCCACCAGCAATGGCATTTTCACCTGGAATCGTAGAAGAGGAGGACACCATTATATTTCCTCCCATTTAGACCACTTCCTTTTATCTGAGGCAACTTATCTTACCTCTTGGGAAATGGAGGCGAGAATCCTACCGCAAGCAGGCTCTAATCACTGGCCAATCTCTCTCAAGATTCAAATTTCCAATGGTTCGAAAAATAAGCCTTTCAGATTTGAGGCCTTCTGGTTGGATCACCAATACTTCATGGAAAAAATGAAACAATGGTGGACTTACTCCCATCAGAACTAGTAATAAAATGTACACTTTCCAACAAAAGTTAAAACATATCAAAGAGGAAATCAAAAAATGGAACAGGGAAACATTTGGCAACATCATCATGGATAAAAAAACTTGGAGCATTAATTGGAACTTCTCCAACAAAACATAATTGAAGAAGGGCTAACGGAGAACAATAATTAAGAGGAACAAAGACTACAACAAAGCTGGGAGGAAAGAGCCATCTAGGAAGAAAAGTTGTGGCAACAAAAATCCAGAATAAATTGGCTGAAATGTGGGGAAAGGAACACGACTTTTTTCCATAAAACAATGATACATCATAGGAGAAACAACATAATTATGGCTTTGAATAACCAATATGGTCATCTCAAGAGGAGATGGAAATGAAGCTCAATCACTATTTCAACCCTCTTCTCGAAGAGCCAAGGAATGAACAGGATCACGACATCAAAAAAATCACCAAGCATATCCCCAAAATCCTCACGGAGGATCATAACAAAATGCTCCCAAGGAAAGTCTCCCTCTAAGAAGTGGAAGATGTGGTCATGGGAATGCCCAATGGCAAAGCACCAGGTCTAGATGGTTTCACCATTGATTTCTACAAAGCTTGCTGGCCTATCATCAATTTGGAAGTGTATGCCCTTGTGGAAAAATCTCGAATTCAGAAGTTTATCCTTAAAGCTATTCACTCCATCTTCCTAACTCTGATTCCCAAGGGCAATTATGTTGATTACCTAGAAAAATTTAGGCCCATAGCCCTCTGCAATGTCATCTACAAAATAATCTCCAAAGTTCTTGCCAATCGAATTAAAGTCATCCTCCCTTTCTTCATCTCCCATCAACAATCTAGCTATGTGGAAGGAAGGAAAATCATGGATAGTATCATCCTCTCTCATGAGCTTATCCACTCTCTTAAATCCCCAAAAAAAACCTAGTATGATGATTTAGCTACATATGTCCAAAGCCTTTGACAAAATTAGTTGGAACTATATGAGACAGGTCCTGGTAGCATTTGGGTTCCACAAAGATAGCATCAAGTGGATCATGGCTATGGTGTCAGGAGATTTTTTCTCCATCCTCGTAAATGGATCCCCTTATCAACCCTTTAATCCTTCTAGGGGTATCAAGCCAGGGGATCCAATCTCTCCCTTCCTCTCTGATATAATGGCTGAAGGGCTAAGCCGCTTTATCTCTACTGCCTTGCAAGATAATAAGCTCTCTGGTGTCTAGCCTCATGCCTCTGCTCCCCCTTCAACGCACCAACAATTTGTGGATGATACCCGTCTCATGGGCCTCCCAACTATCAAAGAAGCCTCCTCTTTCATGTCCATTATGTTGGACTTCTCTAGTGCATCTGGAACCTCCATCAACCCCATGAAATCCAAGTTGTTCTTCTTTAACACTTCGTTGCCCATTTACAGGAACATCACCATACTCCTAGCCATTCCCATTAGTACCATCCCCTCCACTTACCTTGGTGTTCCCCTTACAGACGGGCATCTCTCCTAGACCACTTGGGAGGACCTAACTAACAATATGGAGAAGAGAATTGCCAACTGGACCTTCATATCTCTTAATCTGGCAGGTCATCTCATCCTGGTCAAGTCTATTTTACAGGCCATCCAACTCTACTTGTACTTGGCTATGGCAACCCCAAAAGTGATTTCAAACAAAATCAGAAACCTTCAAAGGAACTTCTTATGGAGAGGTGCAGTGGTAAAACAGAAATGGGCTCTGACAACATGGGAAAAAATTTGCAAGCCCAAAAAAGATGGTGGCCTTGGTCTTAGAGACATAAACCTCCTAGGAAAGGCCCTGGGAGCCAAAAACTTATGGAGATGGATTGCAAATGCCAACTCCCCTTGGGGAAGCCATGGAAAGCAAAGTATGCCCCCTCCCTCTTGCAAGAGAAAATTATCAGGCTAAATGGAAATATCAAAGGTTTATTCATCTGGAACCAAGCGTGGGAGAACAGAGAAATAATTCAAAATCATAGTTTATGGGAAATAGGCAATAGAAACAATGCTCTTTTCTAGGAGGACATCTGACAACAAAGGCTGAAACTTGATCAAGAACATTATCACCAAATCAAGGCTGATAGGGAAGATCAAAGTCATCCAATACTAGAAAACGAGTGACGAAAAAGATAGATGGAGAATTTGGATGGAACAAGAAAGTTGGACTCCCCATATGAATCCCCAAGCCTAGTCGAACCTCTCATCAAAACTTCAAAAAAGACAAATTCTCCTTGACTCTGTCAAGGATCAACTCAGATGGGGGAAAAACTCAACATGACATTTCAATTTAAAAGAAGCCTATAGATATATAGCCAAGCAAGATCAACTTCAACCAGAACCGAAGTGGAACTCAATCTGGGACATGACGCACTGGCTGAAAATATCTATCTTTCTATGGTTATTCATGCACAAAAAGATTCTAACATGGGACAACCTCAGAAGAAAAGGTTTTATTGGCCCATCAAGATGCCCTCTTTACCAGCAAGAAGAAGAAACCCCCAATCATTGGTTAAATGTATGCCCATTCGCGTTTAATTTATGGGATTGGATTTCATTGGTCTTCAGCAGCTCTGATCGGGACCCCTCCTCTATTCAGAGTAACTGGAGAGTTGTCTTCTCCTCACATCCTCTGGTTAACAGTGCATGGAATTTAATTCCTGGTCCGATCTACTAGGCTATGTGGAAGGAGCACAACGCAAGAAGCTTTCGTGGCATCTCCACCCAGGAGGAACTCATAATCTTGAAGATCAAAAGTGTGATCTAGGAAACAGTGACCTCTCTACCCACTCAGACTGTCAAAGCCCCTCCCACCATCTTTGAAGAGAGAATTCTTTCAATGCTGGATCTCCTTCAAATCAAGGTCCATGAAGTCACCCCCCTCTCGAGGCATGAAAAAAAAACACCTGGAGGCCGCTAAAGCGGGGGACTTTCAAGCTCAACTACGGTGGCGCAGCTAAGGGGAATCTGGGCCGAGCCAGTTTTGGAGGAGTCTTGAGAAACTCTAAAGGAGAGATAATTTGGATATATGAGGGAAATATAGGTTCAACCACAAACAATGTCATGGAACTTCATGTCCTAGAAAATGGCATCACCACAACGCACAACCTAAAGCTCATTCCTATGATTATAGAAGGAGATTCCATGCTGGCCGCTCAGATTGGCAAAAAAATTCAAAGGGGCATCGAGGTGACAAAATTTCATAAAACTGGGGCCTAAACAAAATAATAGAGCGAATCAACATGAATTGACAGCATGGCAGGTCTCCACTTTCAAGCAATAAGAAGGAAGGGAAATAAACTCGCAGACAGACTGGTGAATGAGGATATGGCTAGTACCCTATGCCTTAAGTCCCAAGCATGGAAGGAATTGGAGGAAGGTGAACTCCATTAACAATGCACATCAATCAATGATGAAGATAACTACTCTACCGAACAATAATTGTTCGTGTACCCTTCATCATTTAAAAATCGATTCTTTGTTCCACAGGAAGGACGGGTGGATGGCACATGTGCACAGACTCATCCTTGGCTTGCCTGATTCTAGTGCTCGCGATGCCACCTCCCCTATCCCTTGTGTGACCGTCGCCTTCCAGTCACATCCTCTATGCTCAGACATTCCTCCACTGTCCTGCATCAGAACTTCACATGCTTCCCCTTCCAGCCCCTTCTCCCTACTCCCAGCCTCCCGCCATCACCCAACTTCTATATATTTTCCCCTCCCACTTCTCCCCCTCATTCTTCTCTCTACCTTTATCCCTCTCCATTGCTCCTTCACACTTTGGTTCCCCTCGCTCCCCAGCCCTTCTACTTCTCTCATGGCCCTTAAGAATTGCTCCACCCCTGGTTCCAGTCGAGGAGGTGTGCAAAGTCATGCAACCTCCCACTGGAATTCCCTGGGCTCACCCCCCACCACTCGCGCAGAGACCTCTGCAAGGCACGCAACTCTATGCTACACGGTAGTGGTAAATACTGAAACTCATCAACGCATTGCCGAATTAGAAGCCCAAGCAAATGATCTTCATAGAGAGGTCACTAATGAGGAATTCGATGCAACCTTTGCCTAGATTCCAGACCCTGCCTTCACCCGAGCGCGTGAAAACCTATACACGTGAACTATCAAAACATGGTGGAAAATGAAAAACATCATGGGGTTAGCAATGCAGGAGTAGGAGGAGCGCACCAAGGCAGTGGAAATAAAGATTGACCGGTTGACTGAGAAGTTTGTGATGTATGTCGAAGCCATCCACCACTATAGATTCATTACTTGAGAAGCACCATAATACATAGTTATCAAGAAGAAGTCGATGACGAAGGTCCATTCAACAGCTGAAGGATCCCCAAGCATCAAGATAGAGGTCATTGGGGCCTCCACAAGTCAATAGAACACCATCGTGCAGTAGGAGGGAAGCTCTCAGGAGACTCCCATTCGTCTAGATGAGGATCTGGTAACCATCAACCAGGAGTGACTTTGTCAACCTCCCTTTTTTTTTTCTTCCTTTGCAGAGGGTTGTCTGTCACAGAGAAAAATGACTCTTGTCTTGTCGACCTCGCTACAGTTTTCTTCTCTTCTCTCAGTTTCTATACTCTCAATTTTGAGAATTCTGTAAAGAGGGTTCCTCTCGGTTTCCACCTCTGGACTCAAAACCCACTTTTGTCATGGATGCATTGTAAAGAAGACAAATCCAAGGCCATTTTAGGGATTTTGGCTTGGTCTTGTGTCGAGCTCTCTCTCCCACACAACCCAAATGATGTAATATGTTAGTTTCCACAGTAATATATTTTATCTTATTCACAAAAAAATAGCTAGTGTTATGCATACCTTGATGGGGGTGGAGGATCAAGGAACCACCAACGCTCACTGATGCGACCGAGATATAACTTAAGAATTGAAATTGCTCAAGAAATTTAGTGTAAATAAGGGGACACAATTCTACTCTATTGCTTTGCAGAAATTAGTTCACAATTTAGAACAACATTCGTAAGCATGCATTAATCACATACTGAAGTACCCAGACGTATCTAAGGGAAACCAATTGGTAAAAACCCCTTAAACTTGTTGCATTAATCAAATGAATAGAGAATTTATTATGATTGCTAGCTCTAACTCTAAGCTCAACATGCAAAAGAATAATTGTTTTCTCTACTCAATGAGAAGCTCTAACCCAGACTTCGTCAATTTTACCCCCACCTGAGCTCCTATTTCTTTGTGTGGATCCTAAGGAAATTGGCTCCTATTCTTTAGGAATTTCCTCCAAAATGATTTTGCAATTCCCAAGGATTGATCATTGATTGGATATAACACCTATGCACTCAAGAACAGTCTAAAATTGATGTTGCTTGCCTTATAATCTCCACCATAGTTAAGCAATTCAAATTCCTTCCACACATGAGCTATTTTTGGTTTATTGATTATTTAACTAGATGATCTCTGAGTTAGATTGTTGTCCCACTACACAATTGACCTTGAACTAGTTCTATTAATTGTTAGAAATAGTTTAACTAAGTATAAATGGAAATAACTGAACTGGATTGCTATAAATTAGCAATAAACACTTGCATCCTAAACTCCAAGCCTACTAACTCGAATTTACTAATAGAACTAAATGGCAAGAGCCATGTCACCTCAGTTAACTGCCTCTAATTTGCTTTTTGATGTGGAAATTTCGAATTTTCTCAATTTAACCAAGGCTAATTCAAATTAATCTTTTCTTGCTGCATTTTTTCAACACCCCCTCTTAGTAAGAAAGGGATTATAAACCACCCCTATCCTGCACCTATGGAAACTTTGTCAATATGTCAACATCTTACTCCTCTGCTAGAATGTATTGTAGCAACATTATCCTCCTTTGCACACAATTCTGTAAATGATGATACTGGATATCTATATGCTTGGATAATCGTGAAGTATCAAATTCTCAAAGAGCATAATGCAACTTTGAGTATGACAAAATATCATAGTTGGATCCATCTCCTGATAAAAAAGTCCCACAAGTATCTTTCTCATCTACATCACCTCACATGTTTCTTGAATTGCAGCCATGTATTCAGCTTTTGTCGAGTTAACCACCACAGACATCTGCTTCCTGTTGTACTAGGAAATTGTTGTGGACCCAACACTAAAAATTCCACCTGATGTACTCTTTCGGTTAGATGGACTCCCTACCCAATTTGCATCTATGAAGCTACATAACTTCACTCCCTCTGTCCATATATACCATAATCCATACTAGGTAGTGCCTTTGAGGTACTGTAAATCATGCTTTGTTTCCTATTAATATAATTTGGTTGGCCTAACCATATCTTGGCTCAGTTGGTTGACTGCATAGCACATATTTGGTAGTGTGTTCACAAGATACATCAATGAACCCACTAGTTGCCAGTAAATGGTAGCATCAACCTCTTCACCTGAAGTGGCATTCGCCTTCCTCCAATTGGTCGTTAGAGGTGTCTTTATGGGCGTACAACTCTCCATGTGAAATATTTACAATATCTCGGTAGCATACTTGTTTTGAGACACAAACAATTCCCCATCACCTTGTCATATTTCCATCCCGAAGAAGTAGTACATGAGACCCATGTCTTTCATCTCAACTTCCCTGGCAAGGTCCTCCTTACAAGATCTAATTAGTTTTTCATTGCCTATCAATATTAAATCATCAACATATAAAACAAAAATAAGCCATTCATCTTCTACCAAAATATGATAGAGGCTCGCATCCACTTCAGTCTTGGTGAAGCCCAATCCAATGAGATAACTATCAATTTGAGTGTAACAAGCTCGAGGTGCATGTTTGAGACCATACAATACTGGCCTGAGTCTACACACATGAGACTCTTGATCAAATGTCTCAAAACCTTTTACTTGCTTTACATACACTTCCTCCCCAATAACACCATTGAGAAATGTTGTTTTACATCCATCTGTTGGATCTTCCACCCCATCTGCGTAGCCAGTGCTATAA
This sequence comes from Pinus taeda, assembly GCA_000404065.3. Taxonomy (NCBI): domain Eukaryota; kingdom Viridiplantae; phylum Streptophyta; class Pinopsida; order Pinales; family Pinaceae; genus Pinus; species Pinus taeda. The sequence continues at coordinate 79,568 of APFE031499629.1, forward strand.
TTAATCTAATGGATGAATACCTTTCTATGAAAGCAAAGGTTTCCTCATAGTCAATTCGCTCAACTTGAGAGAATCCTTTGGCCACAAATTTGGCATTACACTTCTCTATGTTTCTGTCTGTTCTATGATTAACTTTGAAGATCCATTGCAAACCCACAACTGATTTTTCTGCCAGTCTTGGGACTAATTCCCAAACAATGTTCTTCATGATGGATTAGTATTCTTCCACCATCACATCAACCTGAACTGGTTGCTCAAATTATTCCTCAAAAAAGGATGGCATAGACTCTACAAGCTCAGTCATTAGAGCCATGTAGCCAGTGTACCTCTCAAGTGTCCTCCTTTGCCTACACAAATTTGAAGGAGCCCCCACATTCTCTCGCACATCCTGCACCAGTATTTCATCTTCCTTGGTTCTTTTCCTACCTTCTACAGATGGTTCTGCTTGAGTGGATGTCTCCACTTTTCCTCCTCTTTGCTCCTCCATTTATGGCTACTCCACAACTTCCTGAGGCTCCTCCTTTGTAGCTAATAAATCCTCTTTTGGTGGGATTTGTAGCTCCATCTCAAGAGAGCATCTCATTGCTTTCTCCTCGTCAAATATTACATCCCTTCACACAATTGTCATTATGAGGGAAGGTAAGTACACCAAGGGTTTGTGTTACATGCCTCTGCCCACAAATGTAGTGGCAAGCCTTGTTCATGTATCATATCTCTCGCATCTCCCACAATTCTTCGATTGTTTCTCTTAGCTACCCCATTTTGTTGTGGGTTGTGGGGAGCTGTCAGTTCTCTTCGAATTCCTTCTTCGGCACAAAAGTCCTTGAAGTCATTCAAAATATACCCACCTCCATTGTTGTTCCTAAGAGCCTTCACCTTCTTACTACTCTCTTTCTCAACTAGTGCCTTTAATTTTACAAAATTTGAGAATGTCTCATCCTTATTCCATATGAAGAATATCCAACACTTTCTTGAGAAACCATCAATAAAAATAGCATAGTATTTATGTCTGGTAGTGGAGGTTGTCGAGAAGGGTCCACAAACATCAAACTGGATTCTCTCCAAGACTGCATTTGCTTTGCTATCTCGATCATGGAATGTGGATTTTACATACTTCCCCAAGGTAAATCCCTTGCAAACATCCTGCTTCTCAAGTGATCCTTTAGGGGGGTAGTGGTTATCTGCAACATAATTTTTAAGGAGCCATGATGCAAATGGCCCAATATCCTATGCTAGAATTCATCGACATCGTGACTCTGCACTTTCTTTGTCATACTGCTTAATGCGATGTGATATTCCACATCAAGTTTGTACAGGTTCTTCACATGAACCCTAATCTACTTCACCTACCCAGTACCTATGTGTCTTGGAAAGGATTTCCCTTTGCTGAAGATTACATCATAGGCACAATATTCCAAAATTGCTATAGAGATGAGGTTCTTCTTCAGGCCTGATACATACATGACATCCTTGAGGTGAAGAGGGGATCCTGAGTCCCTCTTAAAGGTTACTGTACCAATCTCAGTAGAACTATACCTTCTATCGTCCCCAAGTTCAATATGCATCTAGAGATCTTTCTCCTCTAGGTCACTGAAAAAATTTCTACACCCTATCATGTGGAATGAGGTACCTGAGTCCACATACCACACACTCCCCATCATAGTGTTGGTCATGCATGTAATCAAGGTGAAGTCTAACTTGAACTGTAATGCCAATGTTTCACCTCTTGCTCCTCCTGAGTTCTTATTTATGTGGAGGACACTTTTTAGCATAGTGTCTAAATTCATGAAAATTGAAGTATTTTATTTTGGACAAGTCTTTCTTCTTGCCCCCTTAGCTAGATTCTAGTTTGGTTTGAGATTTCTTCCCTTTTCCCTTCTTGCCCTTTCCAACTAATGCAATTTTTTCTTCATCCTCTCCCTTGGATGAAGCTCCATTTTTGGCATTTTTCCTAATTTCTTTTTGTACCAAATTAGACCATAAGCATTCCTAATTCAAGAATTTATCCCTCTCGCTCACCGAGTCCTAATAGCTAAGCCAGAGTTTTGGAAGGCCTAGAAGAGTTAGGCTCACCAGGTCATCTAATGCAACATTCACACCAGCCCCTCCAAGTTCATCTTGAACTTGTGTAAATTTGGTGAGATACTGCGGAATAGTATCATTCTTCTGCATCTTAATGTTTCGAAGTTTGTCTTTGAGGGCCAGTTTCTTGTGGTAACTATTATTCTTAAATAACTTAGTCAGTTCCTTCCACATTATGAAAGGAGTTTCCTTGCCTTGGGTATCTCAGAAAATGTAGTCTCTCACTCCCTGCAGGATTATTCTCCTTATCTTGGCTACATATTTCTTCCATTGGGCTAGGTTCTGGGCATCAATTGATCCTGATTTTGGAATGTTTGTCTTGACATATTCTAGCAATCCATTGTCATCAAGCACTTCCTCCATGCTATCCTTCCAGGAAATGAAATTCAAGTTTCCTTCCAAGGCATACTCTAATCTTAGTCCATTGAAGGTGATTCTCCTAAATCTAAAGAAATCCTGCTACAATAAAGCTGCAAATTCGAACCTCCTGAGGGAAAACTTCAAAATTCTTGTTCTAATGTGAATCTTGCTATGATACCATGTAAAAATTTGGTGATATAATTGCAACTACTTGAGAAATTTAATCTGAATCAAGAGACACAATTATTCTCTACTACTCTACAGAAATTAATTCACAATTTAGAAAAACATTTGTAAACATGCATTAATCACATATACAAGTACACTAATGTACCTAGGGGAAGCCAACTGGTAAAAACCCCTTAATCCTGCTTTCACTAATCAAATGAATCGAGAATCTATTACAATTTCTAGGTCCAACTCTGGTCTCAACCTACAAAAGAATAATTGTTATCTCTGCTTAGTGAGAAGCTCATACCCATAATTAGTCAATTGCTACCCCCACCCGAGTTCTTATTTCCTTGTGTAAATCCCGAGGAAATTAGCCCCTATTATTTAGGAATTTCCTCCACAATGATTGCATAATTCCCAAGGATTGACCATTGATTGCATGCAACACCTCTACACTCAAGACTAGTCTACAGCTGATGTTACATTACCTTGGAATCTCCACCACAACTGAGTAATTCGAATTCCTTGCATGGATGAGATATTTTTGGTTGATTGATCAGTTAACCGAATGATATTTAACTTAGACTGTTGTCCCACTGCACAACTTACCTCCAACTAGCTCTATTAACTCTTAGAACTAACTTAACAGAGTACAAATGGAAATAACTGAACTGGATAGCTATAAATGAGGAATCAACACATGAAAATTGAATTCCAAGCCCACTAACTCGAATTTACTAAGATAATTGAGTGACAAGAGCCATGTCACCTCAATTAACTACCTCCAGATTGTCTACTGATGTGGAAATTTCGAATTTTCTCAATTTAACCAAGGCTAAGTCAAATTGAGCCTTTCTTGCTACATTTTTTCAACAATTTCCCTTGTGTCCTTTGATGGATATTGGCTGTCTTCTCATCCTTTCTATGTTTTAGTCCATATGGTCTTTTTTCTTTTGGTTACTTTATAAATATTGGCAGGTCATCCTTAGCTTTGGTTTTCCTCTCCTGGCCAACAAATTTGGTCGGAGTGAGGTTAAGGGAGCAAGGATTCTTATGTTTGTGCATTATACAATTTTAACGAATTAATAGAATGTTTTTTATCGACAAAAAAAAACTAGTGTTATGTGTGGAATGAAAGAGTATAGATCGAGCAAACATGTGAGAAATAAGCCACAAATTAATTCATGAACCTATAACTCATGTGAAAGCAAAGATGCACACAAAATAGAAGTACTGAATAGCCATTACAACCACCATGAAAGTGCACGAGAATCTATGTCAAGAGTAAAGAGTTTCTCATTGATAATGTTGAAATATTTGATACATGTACTACAAGTCCATCAAAATCCAATAGTGCAAGGAGGACTACTCATATCATCTCCAAAATAACTCCCTAGCCCCACCCTATCTCAATTTAAAATCTCAAAGAGTAAGATTATTCCCAACTACCTAAGTGCTAACAAATATCTCAATTCTAAAAGACTCAAGGGCTAAAAGCCCCTACCTTAGAGACATGAGGATACATTTATGGAAATGGGTAGGTGACTCTTCACCTTCCCCATGACTATTCAACTACCTCATAACCTATTCAACTCCTAGTAACTTTCATATTCTTATGACTCTTACATGACTTTTAGCATTTGTTATTTTCATAGTTATGACAAAATTAATATTTGTAATGTGGCAAAGAAATACAACGAGATTTGATGTTGTAGCTTGGGAGGGAGATATTGTAGTTTGGAAGAGGTCCTCTGGTGTCTTAGCCAAACACTAGGGAAATCTTGGTGTTGGTTGAGTTATCCATCGATTGTCATTAATTACCCTTTCATTCAACAATCACCAAAACTTTGGGATGTTTTAGGAACTGATAAATATTGTAGTGAACCTCCTTCTTTGCTTAAAAGGTCTTCTACATTAAGATCCTATATTTGTGCAACAAAAGTTGAACTTTTCTTCATATAAGGTACATCTGCAAGGTTATTTCCCACATACATATCAACCTCAAAGTTGGACCTGATAGCATGATTATGACCTTGTTTTCCCTATTCATTGGACTTAATATTGGTGCAAGCCTTGAGGCCACTCATAAGTGTGGCCTGATTTGGCTCAAAATCTTCCTTGTGCGTTTCAAAAAGTACTTCGAGCACTTTTCACCTTGTCCACTCTATGCATACCCTATAATAATTTCATTTCATGGTATGAAGACTTGTCCAAAATCCAAACATACAACCACTCTGAAGATACAAACTCCAAAAACATATCCAATACACTTTAGTGGCAACTCTTTACTACACCTTCACCAAGTTGGTAATGATCATACTGCAAAAACCCCAATGTATTATGTTGATAAATCATTTAGGACTATTTCAGCTTTCCAAATCTACCTCTAGGTGGCAAAAGGTGTGATTGAGGGTTCACTTGCAGGTGTAAATATTGAAGGCATCATTCAATATGGAGTTTAAACACTAACAAAGATCCAAAGCCTCCCTCACTGCTATAGATAATCATTGTTCAGGTCTGAGGCTTCTTTTAATCTAACCAAAAGTTCAGTCACAATGGTTTTTATCTTCATTTTCTTGTACTGATTGTCTTCTTCCTTGATTTATTATTGCTCATGCGTATCATTTTTGTTCTAAAATCCTCCATAGCTCTTTCATCTCCAACTTTTCCATCGACAACATCTACACCTTCTCTTTTGTTTTCTTTTATTTCCTTCTTTGTCTTAGTTCTTCTAATTTGGTCATCCTTCTTTTCACATCTTATATCAAGTCCACCTTTTCAACTTCACCTAACAATGTTCTTCTTCCACCCATTTTTAAGGCTTTGTCTGCACTCTTAAGAAGTGTTATAGACATTTTTGGGCACTTCAAACCCAATCATACATGTCCATAAACCAAGGGCTCCTAAGTCCCTAAAAGTGTTGCTTCATGCCCTAAAGGAACAAGGTCAGCTGATTACATCATCTCCCAGAAGTTCTCCAC
>APFE031499633.1:0-13238 GCA_000404065.3 Pinus taeda
GTGGGTCTCGTTGGTGTATACCTTGAGAGGTGCTAAAGGTGCAGGATGAGGAGCCATTGATCAAGATAGAGAAGAAAGGGGAGGAGAATAAGGAAGCCACATGTTTAGCCAAATCATAAAAGAAACCAAATGCTTTCAAAGTTCAGAGAAGATAAGCCCAACTCAATTTATCAAATTCTCTTGACAAATTTAATTTGATTACCATACACGCTTTTCTAAATTCTTTCATAGTGTGTATAAGTTCATGGGCTACTACAACCCTATCTAGGATTTAATATAGCTCGAGTGCTCCTTGTAGTTTAGCAAAGGAAACATGGTTTGAGTATGTGCAAAATGATCTTCGAAAGGATTGTGTACATCACATTTCATAATGTGATAGGTTTGAAGCTACTTGGGTCTCTTGCTCGTGCTCATTTAGGAGAAAGAGTGAGGAATGTGGAATTTAAAGTAAGGGGGGATATAGAATCTTCTTTGTGATTCCTCTACCAAAGCTAATATCTCCTCAACTAAGAATTCCCAACTTGTTTGGAAAACATATGAGGTGAAGCCATCTAGTCTAGGGACCTTATTTTTTGAGAGGCTCATCAGTGCTTAATCCTCAACATCCTACAATGTAATTTCCTTCATTAAAGGCGTGTTTTGATCTTCAATGACCAATCTTATAATTTGGGTGATTATTTTCTCCATGGCCTGTAATCTATTAGGGTTAGGTTCTTTAAGGATATTGTTGTAGAATGAAGTAATTTCTTTTTCAATATCCCTATGATAAGAGAGATGATATCCATTCTAACTAGTATGTGAGAAGATACAATTATGATACTTATGTTTGAACATTGGTTTGTGGAAAAACTGAGTGTTCTTGTCCCCTTCCTTGAGCCATGAGATCCTAGATTTTTTCCTCCATAAAGTCTCCTATTGCTTCTGTCCTTCATCTAATTTTTTAAGAACCCCCCCATCCTTCTTTGAAAAACATTTAGACCACCCTTCAAGTGTCATTTATTGTTGAATGTATTCCATTCCAATTTCCATATTTTATATTTTCTCGAAGATGTTTGAAAGTTCTTCATGATTCAAATTTCTAGTTAAACCTTTTAGAGTTTTTAACTAATGTTAAAAGGTGAAGATGGGGGAGAGGCTTGAATTATCGACATCCCACCACTACTGCTTGGCTTTCTCTAGGAAGGATGAATCTATTAATAAAAAACACTTAATTATGAATGGTGAGTTTTAAGGAGCTTCTTTGAGGTCTAGCTCGAGCACTATATGTGAGTGGTCTAGTCAGGTTTCTGTAGCTTCTTTGAGGTCCAATTCTAACACTATTGGCGAGTGGTCAGTGTGAGCACTCGTAATGATGGAAGATTCAAAGAGGAGGTATTTTTCCAATAATGATTATGAGATAAGAAATATGTATATTTTATCTCGCGCCTACCTCCTCTGTTGTTATCCAAGTATAGATTCCATTTAACATTTCTATCTCAGCTAACGCCATGTGCCTAATTTCATATTTGAAGGACTGTGTGAGGTAATGATACTGAAGTCCCCTCCAACAATGAATTTCTTATTCAAATGCAGTTGTTGAAGCTAAATGAGGTTGTTGAGAAAATAAATTTTATCCCTAGCACGTGTGCCCCATATATTGCCATTAAGAAACCCATATTCTTTGATATGATTGGTTAAAATTTTCGAGAGAGGATGAGACAGGATCGTGGGGGCTACTATGAATCATGAAAAATTACTTCAATGGGGTTTAATAGGATTGATAGACTGTTGTTCCTTGAGCATCAAGAGAGATCGACTCATGCCTTTTCTACCATTACTCCACTAGAGCCTCCATGGTGGCTCAAACAAACTTTACTTTGTGCAAGATGATAATGATAGGTTTTTCGTTATTGATTTTGTCTCTAAGTAGTCTCTATTTTATGTTGTTATTGAGACCACTTATGTTTCACAAAATTACATTCATTGAGAAGAAGGTATGCAGAAAAACACCTTTGAAAGAGAACTAATATTATGTGAATTGGCGAGAAGGTTCTGTGTTTGTTGTATTATCTCTTGTGCACTTTTCCTCCCACGTCATTTGTCTCCTTTGATTGGTTTGAGGGGGTCTCTCGAATCCAAAGAATGAGAAAAATGATGAGGATTTGTGAGTCAACACTCTCCCCAAAAGTGTGAATTGAATCCTAAGATATGATTGTTTGAGAAGAGCCATTTGGACCTTGAAAAGTGAACTCGATCCTTGGCATTGCAACTACTCTAGTATCTCGAAGAGGGTTTTCTCCTCTACTTCCACTTCATCCAAGTCTTCTATGCTTAGCGGAGAACTTGCCTCCATTTTCATTTCTTCCAACATTGTCTTTGCATCATGCATTTTAGGCTCCATCGAGTGCGTTATCTCAGTTTTTCATTTTCTTTATAGAAGTTCCTTGCATGGGCTCGAGTTGTGGTTGTAAGGATTTCTCTAACGACTTTTGATCCTATTGAAATGGATTGTGTTGTGCTCAGAAAATAAGGGCCATTCTCAAATGCCCTTGAATGATCATCTAAATTAGTGAAGATCATCGTAAGAAAACCGTTGACTCCAATATGTAAATCAACATGCACTTTTAGATCCCATTTAGCATTACTCCATGCTTCGATGTTTTGTTTCGGTGGCGAAGTATCAATAATTTTGACACATTAAAACGTGGCGTTGCATGAATTCTATGTGCTCCATGATTTTATTTGACTTGACCTCATACTTGGGATTTTGAAAGACTTTTGGACCACAACGACTTGATCCATTGTGGTGGCATATAGCGCTCAAGATCCTTGCGGGGAGGATTGATGAGGTGTGGTTGCCGCCACCTTTTTCCTAAAATTATCATCTCGTGAGACTACATTGTGGTAGGAGGGGAGCCATGTTTTTCCTAGACTCAACATCTCGTGAGACTACATTGTGGTAAGAGGGGGTCACAACCTCTTGTGTGGACTAGGAGACCATAAGTTGATGTGAATTAAGGTAAAAATGAGTTCCTAGCAAAAAATTAGAGTGGGTTATAGAAAAAAGTTTGAAGGCTGTAATGGATGTAAATCCTAAATCTAGCTCATCAAATTTAATCTTTGGCAGGAGGTGCTCCACCACCATATTAGTATTAACTGTCATTATTGATTTAATTAATTAATTAAGCCACCTTCTTTTCTTTATATTGTATATAAAACGTTAATTATAGCATTGCACCCAAAATACAAAATAATTAATTGTAATATTAATATAACATTATTTAATACACTTTATACAACATTATAACTATTTAAATAAAAAATATACCAGAAATATTTAAATAAATTAAAAAGGATTACAAATTTAAAAAAAGGAAAGCCTAATTCTCCCATTATTACAAATATGAAAAATAAAAAACCTAATTCAATATATCATGAACATTATATAAAACAAAAAATAACAAACAAACTCGTGGCATTCATGGTGAGGCATCCACGTGTGCGAGTGTGTTCAATGAGAAGGAAGTTTGTCCATCTAACCGAGCTATGACCTTGGGTGGTTTGCTGGTTCTTCCATATCTAATGCGCACCTAGAAGCTTCGAGCCTTAATACAACCTGTATTAAGTCCCAAGTTTGATCAAGAGAATGGCTGTATTGAGTCCCAAGTTTCATCAAGGGATTAATTTGTTTTCTTGACACGAAAGAATTCAAGCAATTAGAAGGAATAGGTACCCTCCAGTAGATTTTTTTGGAGATAAGGAGTAACAGAAGGATGATTTTATATTTTGATATGCAGATGAATTGAAAGTAGAGTTGCAGGTGATCTTTCTTTTATTTTTCATAGTTTTTATGAATTTTGTGATTTTTCAACAAGCTGGTGTTAAGTTAAAAATTTTAGAGACAAAAAGGCTTTCAAGATAATACTAAGATTAATTTGAATAAATTGTTCCCAAAACATCTAGATTATTTTAAAGCGGTGTGTAATGTGTTTCAAAAATTCTATTCATAAATGTGCAGATAAGTGCTTAAAATCCCTAAAAAAAATACTTAAAATTCAGAATAAAAATGGTGAAAAGTAAGTAACTTTACAGTAAAGACACTTAAAGACATAGAAATTAGTAGCCAATTTTTCTAACAATTTTATTATCTAAATTCATGTACAGTGTTGCAGTTCATTGCTTATATTCCATTTTCAAGTTTGTAGAGCTCGAGGACATATTGATGCCCCAGGAAAGGTCCCCTGCCCACCTCTATTCCCCACCTCTATTCCCCAGGTAAGCTTGAATCCCCACGCAAGGTTGAATTCTCATCCTCTCATTCCTCTGATCATCCCATTTTCTCTTGCTTATGAGACTTCTTGATTGATTCCAGGGCAGCTCCTTACGTTTGTGTGTGTCGGCGTGGGGGTATGAGTGTGAACATGTACGTATGCTTGTATGTGTCTGGACGAGTATGCGTGTATGCCTGTGTGCAACTTGAAGTGCCATAAAAAAAATTATTTGACAATTTGTTTATTTAAGTTAAAATTGAATATTTTATATCAAAATACTTTTTACAGTTTGTTTATTTATTTATGTTTAAATTGAATATTTTTCATAGTTAGTTAGTTTATTTATTTTTAAGTTAAATAATTTTCATAGTTAATTTGTTAATTTATTTATATTTAATTTGAATATTTTTCATAATTACTTTATTTATATTTAAATTAAATATTTTATTCTCTATGTTTAAATTGAATATTTTTAGCAGTTAATTAGTTTATTTATGTTTAAATTAAATATTTTATCTCAATTTTTTTTCATTACTTTATATAATTTATGCGAGATATTTTTTCTATACGAGAACCATTTACGCTCATTTACCCACAAAAACACTCATAAAAAAGAAAAAAAACAATGTTTTCCATTCTTCTGAGTTTCCATAGTATTTATACTAACCATCGGTGTTTTTTAATCTTATAAAAGGTATGTGGGAGGAAGACCGGAATTTTTAGTACCATTGGATTGTAAGGACAACTTAATGGTTGTGAATGATAATCTTCCAAGTCGTACTTTGAATGGGATTGTATTCATGACCCTCTCGCCCAAAAGGGTTTTGATAATTTCACACAGGTGGTGGTGGCGCTTTAATCTTAATTTTCAAAGCTAAAATCGATGGTTTATATCAAATGATAATTAAAAAAATCATTCAATTTTATTGCCACCAAAATGTTTTATTACTATTTATTATATTAATACGGTGCGTATTGTAGAATACGGTTTATTGAATTTCGAAAATCTACTAACTTGGGATTTTGCAGTAAGGGGATTGTACTAGATGATCAAACAGTGGCAGAAGCTGATCTTGTGTTGTTCGATACTGGTTGTGATAGCGAAAAAAAACTCAAGAGCCTACTTCAATTTTTATTTTTTTTTATCCACTGAGAAAACTTAAAGAGCCTATTTCAAAATATTTTTGCAGACGCCATTGAAAAAGCAACCGCGCTCACTCCCTCTATACAGGTTAGTTGTTCACTACAGCTCTGGACTCTTTATTTGAAGTTTTCCAGTTTATTGTCATTGTTAATTCAATTGCTTCAATTGAGGTGAAAAGGCTGATGAAGTTCTGACCCCTAACAACCAAGTCACCTTTCTACGGAGAATAAACAGCGGGCTCATCCATCCATGCATTCATCATATGGCAATTCTTGGCTGTCCAGAATGTTTATCAAATCTGTATTCCACTGAATCCGTAAGCTGTGGCTGCCCATTTTCCGTCAGGCAAATAATACGTACGCAGCGGCTCTCGCATTTTCTGTCAGGCAAATTTGTCCTTCGAAACATCAAAGGAATGGTGGCAGATATCCGCAACGACATTTCCTGCGAAATTTCACGATATCGATATATTTTCACTTATGGATGTTTCATATAGGGTTTGTTAATTTCACTTGGAACGCATATTCGTTTGTTATTGATACTGATACGTGAATTATTGTTTATCAACGAGCTGTCATTCAATATCAATGGGGTAGTGATAGGCGAGTTATTCACTATCAACGCGGTAGTGATATGAGAGTTACTAGCAGGATATGCGCTCGGATATGCCAAATGTCCCCGCCGATATGCGACCTTTACATAACGCGAGCTATTTCCGAGCAGGTATTTCTGGATATCCGAGCAATCTTTGCCGGATACGCTAGTAATTTCTGGGCAATGCGGTTTGGTTATGCCGATATGCAAATTATGAGCCTGGAACGCGACTTATCTCTGCCGGATATGCTACTTATCCTTCCCGTATATGCGTCTTATCTCGCCGGAGATAACTGGAATGATAAATCGCTTATCCGGCAGAGATAAGTCGCATATCCGGCATACGGTACCCGCTCGCTCGGAAATACCTCGCATAAATGGCAATGGTTACTGGCATTGCCCGGAATGAACTCGCGTATAACGTGTCGGAAATAGTTGGCGCCACCGGCAAATGGCATATCCGGCCAAGGTTACTCGCGTATGATACGAATAACTCACTTATCATACCCGTTGCGGATAACGGCGATGGCAATCCACGAGAATTATCTCGCCTTGCAAATAATGGCGATGGTAATTACGACGCGTTGCATATAACGGCCATCGTAATTCACGCGAATACTGGGTTGCTCAAGCCATAGTTGCTTCGAACCCTTGCCATCGTCTTGCAATTTATTATTATTATCATGCTTTCGATCCCATAGTCTTCTTGCTGGCGACTCTCATGAATAGACTCAGAAAATGCCGCAAGACCCTGCCTGTGTATATCCACTTGGGGCTCTTAATTCCTAACCCGCCCTGTAAATCTCCTGTGTATGATTTCTAGTTTCTAGCAAATCTAGGATTTGGCGCATGTGTTCGGTGGATTGTGCATGCTAGCACTGTGAGCCAGACTTGTGTGGCTATCTCGGCGAATGTAGTTGCCAGCCTGGAGGGACCTTTCCGGCAGCGAGTCCGACCGTGAAGGAATGTAGTTGCCAGCTCGCAAACTAAAATGATAGATTCGTAGCTCAAAACCGCTAGAGGCGTGTGACTCCTAATACCTCATCGCCCCAAATATTCATTTGAAATTGAATTTCAGGCTAAAATTAAAGATCCAAGGCCTTGGCCTTTAATGCCACCTTACATCTGAATTTCAGGCTAAAATTATGTGTAGCAGCCCTAGCATGGGGAGCTAGATTTACATTTAGTAAAGATTTAGCTCCTTAAAGAAAGAAAGGACCCTGCCGGGAGCTAGACTTACATTTAGTAAAGATTTAGCTGCTTAAAGAAAGAAAGGACCCTGCCAGCTCCCACTGACTTCCTTTTTTTATAACCGCATTGCCAACCAAAAAATTGCCCATTGTACTCAAATTTATACATATGCTGCTGTGAAATCATCCTTTTTAACATCTTTATGCGTCCTTAGAGTTTTGAGTCAACACATAGCGTTTTAAGTATTTCCGCAGATTCTTTCTCATTTAAAGGTTTATTTTAAAGAATCGAGAGAGCATCTGTAAAACATTGGTACATTTGTCTATGTATAATCATTGCTATCTGCAACCGAAGGCCTTTCAGAGGACTCTGATTTTCTGGATAGAAATATGGATTTTCTCTTTCTCAATTTTCTCTTTCTCTTCTCCCCAGCCAGAGATTCGTCCTGAGCTCCAACCATACAGTCTGGGTTTTATGGGCTTTACACACTCATTCCAAACCTTGGAACATCTGAGTGATCAAATGAGGCTCAACATACAGTATGGGTTTTATGGGCTTTACACACTCATTCCAAACCTTGCAACACCTCAGTGATCAAATGAGGCTCAAGAATCAATCATGGTAGCTGGAAGTGGAGGAGGAGGAGGAGGAGGACGATTAGGAGGAGGAGTGGTGGTGGATGAGTCAGTAGAGGAGGAGGAGGATGAGGAGCTGGATGATTAGTTGGTGAAGTAGGCGAAGGCAGAGGGGGTGGAGGAGGAGGTGGAGGCTGAGGAGGAGGTAGAGGAAGAGGTGGATTTCGAGGTGGGGGAAGAGGAGGTGGTGGAGGAGGAGGAGGATGAGGTGGAGGTGGAGAAGGAGAAGGAGGAGGAGGTGGTGGTGGAGGTGGAGTTGAAGGAGGTGGTGGAAGAGGAGGAGGAGGAGGAGAAGATGGTGGAAGAGGTGGAGATATGGAAGTTAATTTAAGATTGATGTCTTATATTCAAATATTAAATTGTCACTCTCCTCTCCACTGTTGGAAATGAAAGCTACAATTTCATGAATCCAGAACATATCTCTTCACATAAATGATATCCTGCTATTAAATGATAAGTAATTCATTTAGAAATATTTCCTCTATTCACAAATATAGTCATTCAAGTACATGCAATTTCTTTTATGTTTAGATCTAATATCTTGGCCAAGAATTTGAAGCATTCAACAAGATCAAAATTTTGATTTTATTTTTTTTAAACCTTTTGTTTGTCTCTTAAACAATTATATTTCTAGTTTTATTGTTCAATGAACAATTTGTTTTGGAATGATTAGTTTCATCGAATTATGGTTGATTTAAAAAGCGTTGTCTTAAATGTAATGTTGTTTTGTTGAATAAGAAGCCTTATGTTCTTCTTCTTTTATGTTTACTTGAGAAACATACGATATTAGGAATCATATATGGCTTTGTTTATTATTTTGGTATTCCAAATATTTTGCGTAATTATTATTTTTCATAATCATATAGAGTTTATATGAATATCTAATGTGTACTCATATAATAAAAATAGAAAAAATATTATAGTATTATAAACTTTTGATGTAATCACTTCATTAAACATAGTAAGAAGTAAATACATTGTATAAATTGTCCTTATGAATAAGAAGAAAGATTTACATTGTTGGGGCCATAAGACAATTAAAACTATTTTATCATAATTAAATATTTTCATTAACGAAGAGAGGGTAAATCTATTGAATTGAAATCGATATACATGAATCTTTTCAGTGTTATGCATTTTGGGGAAAACATTAGCTATATAAGGGTTTTCTTTAAACTCAAACAACATCAAATTTCCTTCTAGCCAAAATCAAATGAAAATGGAAACTGACATCAAAACCCTGTAAAGAGGAAGCATTTGATAAGTACTTGAAGGCTAACGCATAGGCGGAAAAACTTGCATGAATTTTGACCCCAAAACAATGTCACAAGATAACCCAAGTTGGTCATATGCTAACCTATACACATAAGAAAGGAATTCATTTGTTTGAATTGGAATCACTTTAAATTAATTAGGGAAAGAACATTATAGAACGTTTTGAGATAACTAGAGTCTAACCTTAGTAATATAGATGACATGCTTCAATTCGATGCTTTATTATAACGGAATAACATTAGTAATGTACATATATGCTTGTATAAAGAAAAATTATATTGAGATGAGAATCAAGTTATGGTTTAATCATAGAGTGACAATTCTAGAAAGATTGTACAATATTGGAAGTAACTCAATGTATGAAGGGTAGTTCATTTTGAAGTCATTAAGAAAAGCATAAATTACCCTGAAATCCTTTGAGGAAACCATAACCAGCTTATGATACATCACAACCACAAAGTAAGAAGTAAAAACTTACAATAATATACCCAATATGCAAGAACGGCTATACTATAACAAACATAAGTGAATGTAGAGGAACCAAAGACATTGCGATGTCCTTACGAAGGATTTCATCCATACCACATCTTACAAGGACTCTTCTTCTAAGAGTGTCAGAGGGACATAAGCTTTTCACATACATTGCACATAGAATCACATAATCCCAAAGCATCAATGTTCTATTTTTGAGAAACCTCATTGAGAGAACTATATTCAATAGAGTAATATGCATTCTTTCAACTACTTAGTTTTGTTGAGAATTGTATGGAACTATATTCTGATGTTGAATCCTGTGCTTGCATATATATTTTTCATATTCATTAGATTACATTATATTCCATTAATGGTATGAAGAGAGCCAATGTATGATTATGCTTCATATCCAATCCATACATGAAAATCCTTAAATGTTTTGAACGCTTGAGACTCACTTTCTAGTAAGTACACACAACACATTCCAGTGTAATCATCAACAAAATATTTCGTACATTTATTTTCATTATCATAATTAAAATGCATAGGACCGCACAAACCAAAATATATATGTCCAAATTTTCTACATGAATGAAGGGGCCTTGCTAGTGATTGTGAACAAGGAGCAAGTGGCAAATGATTATGCATAGCTATAAACCCATATAAACAAGAAAGTCGAAAATCCCACATATACATAGTACGGTACTCAATTAACACATTTAATGTTTAAAGTGGTTAGGTATAACAAAATAAACGTGTTGATTTATCATTCTCTGGGAGTTAAATCACCCTTGACGAGGAAGGGGCATGACTAAGTAAAGTGAAAAATTAGATAATATTGACGGATAGTCTATGCGCTCTAGGTAGAATAAGCAATGTTTCAAATTAAATAAGCCTAATAATTTTCCAAGTAGTAGAGAAATTTATTGGGGGTAATATTCGAGGGTTTTTAAAAAATAAAAATAAAAAATAGTTGTCAATTTTGACATTTTTTTTATTTATTTGCTCTAATTTTATACTTTAAAATTATTTTAACTTAAAATAGTTAGAACTCTCAATATTTTTATGAAAATATCATTAAACATTTAACATTATGGATATTAGGGATTACTAATGTTAGCCAAGGTTTATAAGCTTTAAAATAAATTTCCATCCTTGAAAGTTTTGCTACTAGATAGAACCCTTTGAGAAGAAAGAAAAAACATGTCATAGTTGTGCAAAATATACAAAAGAATTAAGTGATTAAAAGATAATATAACATGAGACATTCTTGAATAAAACAAACATATCGGGAATAATTGACAAGGAATAAAGTTGTGGGTCATTTAATGTTTGCATGTTGTGAGGCTTTGTGACATAGTACTGATGAAAGTCCTCAATGCTAAGGGCATGTACATTTCATGAAATTTTTTTCTTTGAAATGATGAAAGACAATTTAGGATGCATAAATGTAATTATATCATAATGTAGTCAAAGAAACATTGTAATCTTCTTTTATTTTGTTAAATTTTTTATTCATGTCCAAGTTTATCTCACCTTCATGGCTTCTTTTGATAAGAAGGAGAACGAAGGAATTGTCATTGTACATATATAATAAAATATGACCATTTCTAGTGAAGAATGCAAGAGAGGTGATGTAGGTGTTACCTATCCTAAAAAGGTGTAATGTTGAACATTAATATCTTGTTAATCAAAAGTATCCTTTCTCATTTAGTGTATATCTATTTTATTATAGTTCATTACTTAATTTTTTTCCTAAAAATATATTATTAATTTGTCATAAATATAAAAAACTTTTTATATTGATTACATTCGCTTCCAAATCACATGAAAGGTGTCTTGCATATCTCACATTCATTCAACAAGGGATTTTCGTGAATACTGAGGTTAGAAAAATCATTAATATTTGTATAATGGTTTCAATATATTTTGGTTTGATCCTTTAAATTCCATTCCTAAAGAAATAAATGTGAATGCATTTAAGATTTGCATAAATTTGATAGAAAAATATCTCATTACATATAGTGAAATTCAGTGCAATTGAGCTCAACAACACCTTAGATTTCAATACAAAGCCTCAAAATATAACTTAGAATTGATTAGACAAAATTAAAACCAAAACAGAAATAGAACAAAAAAAAAATAAATAAAAAAATCATATTACAAAATTATATATATTTATATATTATATAGTATATATATATATATATATATATAATATATTATATATGTATATTATATAATATTAGTTGTATTTAAAGAAAAATGGGATACATAATTTACCAATCTGAAAATACCATATAACATAAATTTGTGAAAAACTATTTATGATTCTTAATTATGTTATTGCTAATATTGTGTATACCTTATAATAGGATTTATAGAATTTTAATTTAATTATCAATAATCAATAGGTTGATGCTAGAGATTAAATAATCAATAATTAATACTTTTAATATCAGTCATTAATAGAAGGTTAAGATTAATTTAAAATTTAGTTATGATATCTATTCCTTTTCAATTTAATTAAAAAAATGGTTTCAACATTAATTTTAAATACACTATATATAGAATATTTTAACTATAAAATGATTTACTGGTTTTATTATAACTATTGTGACCATATAATTAAATGGATTGAAAATTTCTATATCCATCAATCTATGATAAGTATCAAAACACTAACCCCATTATACATATTGCATTAACTAGATTAAAAAATTCATAAAAGTTACCTAAACTATATATTATTTATTATTATTATTACTGGAGTTATGTAATATATAAAAATATGTTTATCAGTGTAGATTCCCCCGACTATTATTATGGAAATCTTTTAATTGGAAATATTTCTTCTTACATTACCATGGCTTAGAAATACCACATTACCCAATATGATGGTGTTGATATTTGCCTTTTATTAAATTAATTAATTTTGAGATAATTTAATAATGCATTATATACTAACTTGGACAGTAACACTCTATCATTGATATGTAAAATATTACCATGAATATTTCCAACATTTTCCCGGTTTCAGTATCTATGTCACCTGTATATAATTATAACTGTGGAAGATCTATTCTTACTATCAACATAATTATAGGAATATCTATTTTGGATTTTTTTCCAATTTAAGTTAGAAGAAAATATTAACATTAAATTAAGAGGGAAGGCATATAAATTAAGTTAATCAAACTACAAATAAAATTCAATCCATGATAATCATAAAAATGGGTAACCCATTATTCAAAATCATTACCATATGCTGGCTCATGAAAAGTTATTTATGGGTCAATATCGATAATCAAAATATCAACTCAATGATACACAATATCTATTATATTCTTTTCTTATGAGATTTAATTCGGAGTTACACTTCATTCAAATTGATCACTATGTTATGACACTTTAAGTGAATAAAAGATATATTTTTAATGGTAGAGTTAATGTGTTAGATATTAAAATTGATGTGTATTGTAAAATTTCAAGAATTACAACGTCATGATCATGAAGTGTACTAGGGATCATAGTTTCTAGAATTCATGGTAATAGTTGTTAGAGTTTGCATTATGGACGGGTTTTTAATTATCTAAGAGTATGAGTAATCACAGTAAATTAGCAGTTATGGGTCATATTAGTGTTTTGACATTCATAATGGTTTTTGGTTAAGGG